>JARJLF010000779.1:0-134933 GCA_029378395.1 Mycena leptocephala | reverse complement strand
GGCATGATGGCAGGCGCGGGTGTGACTGGATGACACAGGGTCAGGTCGGGCAGCGTAATGGGGAGGCAGGTAGTGTTAGGGAGCGAGCAACACAGCGATGACGTTGTCGAAGAAAGAGGTGTGAGCCAGTGATGGCGTGTGATGGGACATCAGCTCTGCTGTACTCGGCCGAGGGGCAACAACACCTTACTGTATTTCGACCAACTGTTCATCAATTTCGGGATTTTCGATGTCCGGAATGCCCGATAAAGCTTCTGAGTTGAGGCGATTTTGCACCCATCAAAAACCAAAATCTGCGTGTCCCACCTGAACACTTCAACTCAGTGACAATTAGCTGCGGCAAGTTGCTCTACAGTCCAATTCAATTTCGAGCTTCCCATGTGAGCAGGGCTACAGTCGTCGTTAGAGTCCTCCACAATTTATCATCCACGTCCATCCGCTGGTGATTACTATGAGCAAATATAATCGCTGATGTGCCATTTCAACCCACTTGGCATTTTCTTAATCAAGTTTCAAGTGACTTTGAACCAATTTGAACGACGAAGAAATCAGCGTAAAATACCGTACACATAAGTGAAATCCAGAATGAATAGGGAAGAGAAAGGGACCATTTGGAAGGGGTGTGCAGATGTAGATATTTTAGGACCTCGGATCCACCCGATACATTGGTACAAATGACTAGCCGATCGGAGAGTATCGGCAACCCATGTCCGTTTATCCTTTCATCATGAAGTTGAGTCACAAATAGCCTAAAAATCGATGATGGTAGAAGAAACCGGCACGCCGCAGAAAATAGTATGGATCATTCACGGACTAACAAGAATTATCTCTAATGTATTGAAAAGCATCAGGAAGTATCTGTGGACTATTTGAGACTCGTACCACACCAAACGTGGTCATACAGAGAGCATAATGCGAGGAACAAAATCAGAGTCAACTGGATGTTCATGCAGAATTTGAAGGCACGCAAGACCGGGATTTCGTCATCGCAACATGATGGTTCATTTCTTGCCGTCGACTCATGCACTAAAGGATTTTGAGGAGGCACTCGTGAGCAAAGTTAGGGCACAGAGGAAAATGTATTCCACTTACCATGGCTGTCGAGGGAATTCTGCGAGTTCTTGGCCTTGTCGATGTTGAGTGGGTCCCGAACTTCTTCTGCACATGAATCCTCGTCATCAACTTCCAAAATTCTTGAGTAGGCCAGAAAATTTTACTTCCGGTAAGACTGGCTTACCATTGACAAGCAGGACAGCTTCTTCTTTTCTAGCCATGGACTCTCCTGAACATGCGGTCATCAGCTAATTCGGACCCATAAATGCATTGGACTAACCACCATCCTCACAAGCTGAGCTGCGCGTATCGTCCGAATCGTCTATACCAACTGGGTCCTGATCGTCTTCATCTGAATCCAAATACTCATCATCCACTTGTATCAATTACTATTAGTCAACCAGAATGATTTCATAGGCATGGTTGACTTACCATGTGCGAACGGAACATCCATCTCCCCTGCCAATTGATAAAGTGGCTCCTCAAGATGACGAGCGACGTCCTGGCTGTCTGGATCGAAGCCGTTCGCCTGATGGAATTGCCGCAGTCCGGTGTAAACGCTGGCATCCAATGACCACCCCTCAATCTTCGTGGATAGTGAGATGGATGGGAATGCCAAAGCAGTTGCATCCTCCGTGCTAAGACGCTCGACACCCGATGGATCGAGGGACCAGTATGCTGGACACTCGGGCCATCTAAATGATGACGGGCCTGTTTGAAAGTCCGTCTCGGGGCAGAGAAATAGGAAGCCCGGGGGAGGATCGGCTGAAGTTGCTGAAATTACCAGATAAAAATAAATTTCCTCCACGACAACTAGTTGAATGGGTTAATAAGAAATCGGCCAAGACTATTCAGACGTACTGTAATCCTCAAAATTGGATGTGATCCCGAGGCAGCTGAAAATATGATTCGCCTGACTGATCCAGAATTTATCATTCCAGTCCCAAATGAATAGCTCGAGAGTTCTGTCAAATATATCACCAGAGGCGAAACTGGATATCGGTCAGTCAGAACAGAGCACCATGCAGTCAAATAATTGTAATACCGGGTCCAGCCACCGTCCATGACTTCTCCAGTCGCGCTTCCACCAGTTCTCCAATCACCTAGATAAACCTTTGTATCTGGCAAGAGTGCAATCTCAACCGAGTCTTCGAGTCGATCCCTCAAAGCGCAGGCAATTATTGCGTTCAGATTCACTGTTGCGGAGGCGGAACAGTAAAAGTTTCGACGTTGTGGTAGATTCCAACAGCATATGGCGTGATACTGTTCTAGTGTTAGAGAGTCAATGGCCATGGCCTCTGGTCCTGGGGCCTCCGATGGTTTAATTCCTGGTAAGGGGGATACTGTAGTCCCATTGGCATTCCAGAGGTGTGCAGAGTTTGCCGATATGAGATCCACGCAGAGCCGACCAGAGGAGCGACGAATCCACAATGTGCATTCATTTTGGGACTTAATATCCGCATGAACAAGCAAGGCATCCAAGATGATTGAACTTACTGGAGTCTGTTGGAATACAGAAGAGAGATAATGCAGTGTTGCCTGCGACAGCTATTAGCGAGCTGGCTGATATGGTTAAGCTTTCGTACTTGGAAATCTGTGCCCTTCAGAGATGTCAATATTCAGCAAGTGGGAAGGCAAATATGCATACACAGTAGCCAGAGATATACACCTTCAAGATGGGTGAATAACGATCCAGGAATTGTTCGAACGGCATCAGATCTATTCCAACAGTCAAGCTCTATGGTGACATTTTCAAACCAAGGCCGCACCATCATGGAAAAGTGTTGCATGTATACCACCCGAACTCGCTGCTCCACGCATCTGGATAATATTTGGATGGCTGGGAGTACAATTCATTATGGTAAGTGACGAAGGTTTGGAATGGAACTGACCGAACTGTCATATAATTTGCAATATCCTGGCGCCATTCCTGCGAGACTTTATCAGAAGATTTCCGTCAGGATTCCCACCAGGGAACTCACTTCTTCTGCGCCGTCACCCTGATACATGGCCACTGTCACGCCCGATTTTCGGCCATCTATCTTGGCAGAATACATCCGTCGTACCCGAGTCCTTTCAGGATGGTAACCGACAACACCTGTCTCATTGTTCAAGTGTATTTCTTCGAGAAGATCAATATCCCCCATTGGGATCATTCGGAAATCTGCCCGAGATTAGTGTCCTTGCAAGAAATACGGGGGAATTCTACCGGAAGGCACAATAGAAGTGCTGGTATAGTTGTTTGTGACATTGTTGAAATTCTTGAAAGTACCGCCAGCCACCGTGAAGTGGTGCGACCTGAGAAAATGGCACTGCCATACCTAGATCAGGGGCTAATGAGACACGATCCAATATATTAACTTAAGGAGTTCCAGAACTCACAATGTGGACCATGAATCTCTGGACTATTGCTAGGGCCAGATTCAGCATCCAAATGTGTTTCGTCGTCCATCGATGGTGGTGGTAAGAGGAAGAGATATTAAGCGCCGAATTACAGCTGCAACACCTTTACGAAAGGCTTAAATAACCCATCAGCTGTGACAGCTTCCGCGGCACAGCAGATTGAACAGCACGAGTACAGCCGGAACGACATGAGAAATCAAAGGTCAGCTTCAAAGGAATGATCAAGCGTGGATCGGTAGAAAAAATATTGGCGGATATTCACCGCACCCCTTTCGTTCGGCAACGCAACCCAAGTTGCATCAAAGATCCCACGATGACAACAGCTGTCTCGTCGTCTTTGCTAGTCTTGCTGTTTTAGACTCACTGGTTCCGATATTCCACTTAAATTGTGTTGCGGGTGTGACTTACTCATATTCCTGTCTTGTCTTGCCTCAGCTTGCCTCCCATTCATCCGGATCTCACATGGATCGCGACTCCATTCTGTGTGCACTTCTGTGGACGTCCCATGGTCCAATCTCTCCTATATCATTTCTAGCATTTCGAATCATCTCCAAGGATTTTATTCTGTTTTTTCTGGACTCATCCACCAGCTTTGTATCGTTCACACCGCTTGTCCCCTGCCTGGAAACCTGCCTAAGATTTGTGTGGCACTGGCTTTTGATTTGCCACTCATGAAAATTCCGACTGGTATGCATTGGTGCGCATGTTCCGATTTATCTTGGATTATCATCTTTGTTTAAGCAGGATGTGGGCGATCGACTTTGACTTTGCTTAGTAGTGCAGTGCTACTGCTAGCCAACGGAAAGACAATTGATCCTGTAATAGCCTAAGGCCCGTGGCCGGTCTTTTATTATCCTTGGGTCAAAGCCGACTCATTCCGCGCATTTCACTCGGATTTTCATGCCGTTACTTCGATTCCAGATGAGCCAGCTTGAAGTCCACTGAAATTGGCTTGATCTTCAAGCCACCCTTAACCAGTCGACGCCGGATGGACTCGACATCTTTCCTCGAGTCAGTGCCCATGTCCTAGTGTCCCATACACAACTCTTTCATCCACTTCTTTCCTGGACCATTAATTCACTTACTGAAGATTCTCCTGGATTCCAGGACTTGAAATGCTGATCATTTCCGTGTACTGCTGCTGCATTCTTTGGGTAGGCCTGGAGGTCTGATGGCATCGATTTGACTGATTTCGGTGCGCATTTCACCCTGTTATTAATTTTTATTCCACTTCATAGGATATTCACTCTCGGGTTTGAATTCCGCTTAATTTTCGAGCTCCAGACCGAATGGGCCCGGCGAACCTTAGTCATTTATCGCTCTCCGAGGCTTTTCATGTTTCCTCTTCAGACTTTCTCCAGTCACTGTGAATTAAACCCAAGGATTCCATTTTTCGACTCGCTTTCCCCCGCTTCGCTTCAGCGACCGAACCTATCATCCCGAGGCAAGCCATGCCCTTCTATCGCCTAAAATAATCACTAGCTTGACTCGTTTTATAAAGCCGATACCGGTCCATATTCTCTCACAGCACCGATGTGGGTTCCAGTCAGCCAAGGTTCATTGGCTTCGAGGCTCGTCTGGCTTCAAGCAGACGCACTCCTTGCCGTGTACGTTACGTGATCTTGCAATTAAATTATTTAGATTATATCCAAAGCTGATTAAATTGAATTATGTCCACGGACTGACTGACCGACCGATTCGTCTGATTAATATTCATTCAGACTCGCTGCGAAGCAGAAGTACGCCGAATTCTACGACTTCATCGTGCTCAGGGTACGTAAGCATTCGTCTGCTTCTTGTCTTCTGACTTCCCGCTCTAAGGAGTCACTTTGACGCCGTCTCACGTCACTCCGATCTCTTGAATCCCACTTCGACCACTTCGCAACCCATTAATTAGTGCAGTGGATTAGCCCAAGCTATGGTTGTATACTTATCCCCGACTCGACTCAGGGCTCAGTGAACCTCAATTGACCTTTTTCCAGACTGCATCCAGTTTCATGATCAACCAGTCGACACCCGATGATAGGCTCGGACTCCCGCTCCAAGGTCGGTGCTCAAGGCGTCCATTTCCTATCCCTTTCTTCCAGATTATTTAAGGATCGTGATCAATAGGGTGCTGAAGATTCCCTCGAGCAGAAGGTACGAAGCCCCACCTAATTGTTGACTCCTTAGCACGCGCGAGTGTACCTGCACCTCGAATCTGTGCGTGCGATTATATCCGCAGGCACAATTCTTCGGTGATTCAGTACTCGTTTGCTGACTTCTCGCCGAGGTATCCCCATCCGACCTGAGCCATCGACGGAAATAATACAGGTACGTTATTATAAGTCCGGAGTCGGTGATGCCTGTATTCATACAGGTACGTTTTCATTCAACCTGAATCCGTGGTACGTTGGCTGCCCGGATTGCCTGTATTCCAGAGTAATTTAGTTTCAAATTACCGCCGCCGCCCTACCAATGCGCGAGTCAGACCCAAGTCATCAGTAAAGTCAGTGCGGGAATAAACCGCATTCTTCCGAGTAGTCGGGGTCCGAAGTCGAGGTATATATTTTCTCAATCCCGCTCGATGTGACCTTTCCATCACCTGGTCTTCAAGTACACTACTCTACAACCTAATATCTCGAGATTCTCAGCAGCGCACAACGCAGAACCGGATGTATCCGATCCATTCAGGTTTCTGTCGTCGCGTTCAGCTGCACTGTTTATTTTAAGCACGAGGGCATGTTGGGTCCACGTTGACGTCGAAGCTTACACTCACGCACGGCATGTTTCCTCGGATTCCAAATAAATTTGTTGCGCTAGAACCGTAATATTAATCCAACTCGCTATGCGATATGCATTCCCGCACCGCAATTCCAAGAGGGCCACGTCGCAAAAAGGAGTATTTTATTCGCTATGCACTTACAGATGGTAGATATATAGCCCACACTGGCAGTAGCCAACGATTCTACTTCACGCAAAGACGACGGGGTACGTGCAAGGTCGACTTAGGGTGGCCATGAGCGTGCGCACTGGCGAGGATGTACACAGAGGTAGAAAGCAATGTGCCGGCCATGTCCACTGCGGCTCGAATGGACTGCTCTGGAAGGTGGTTTGCGTGCCACCGCCGACGCACGTATCTACACTGTGTTGATGGTCAGTGGGAAAAACAGATTCGATGCGCAGGGATTTCGAGAGTGGGGGCGGCAGCAGAATGAACGCGAAACAGAGCGCGAGAGTGCAGGGCTCCAGAAAGCGTCGGCGCCTATGTGCGGGTGCATACAATGCCGCGGGATACACTTGCGCGCGCCAGGCATTGGGTTAGCGCGAGGTGTCAGATAAGTATATTAATGAGCTGGGATGCCAAGGGAGCACACCGAGCGTGTCTGCGCGCCGCCGCGTCGAGAAAGCTATGACGTGGAGCACATAACTAGATGAAAGGTAGCTTTGGCACTTGAGTTAGTACACGGTCTTCCCGTCGGACTTGACACGCGATAGATGAGTAAGGGAAAGACGCCGAGGGAGGATGGGACGCACTGGGTTTATGAGCACCGTTGTCCGGACTCGGCGCTGGTTTGGAGTGCAAAGACTAGCGAGATCACCGGTGCCAGTGAGGAGGCGGATGTCATGATGGCAGGCACGGGCGTGGCCGATGAGGGCAGATCAATGCGGAGAGGCGACAAAGTGGGCTGATGAGCACCATTGCACGGACTCGGCACTATGTAGAGACGAGCAGGACCAGTCGCGAGTTCTGAGCCTCAAAGGGGGATCTGGGATGTTGAGGGCAGATGGCGTGATGGTGGGCGCGGGCGGGGCTGGTGAGCACAGTGGGAGATCAGAGCACAGCGGTGGGGAGGTCGGTGGTGTTGGGGGCGAGCAACGCATCGACGACGTCGTCGAAGAGGAACTTAGACCAGTGATGACGTATGATGTGACATCAGCTCGGCATTACTCGGCTGTACTCGCAACACCAGCACTATATCGACCAAGTTTCATCACAATTTTCAATGTCCGGGATGCCCGATAAATCTTCTTCTGAGTTGAGGCGATTTTTGCACCCATCAAACAAAGTCCCGCGTCATTGAACACGTCAACTCAGTGACAATTAGCTGCCGCAGCCGTTTGCAGCGAGTTACTCTGCCATCCAAGTCAGTTTTGAACTTCCCATGTGATCGGGGCTACAGTCCTCTTAAAGTCCTCCACAAATTTATCATCCATGTCCATCTGCTGGTGATTACTATGAGCAAATATAATCTCCAACGTGCCCTTTCAACCCACTTGGCATTTTCTTCATCGAGTTCTGATTGGCTTCGAACTAATTCACGACGAAGAAAATTGGCGTAAAATACCGAACACATAAGTGAAATCCGGAGTGAATAGGGAAGAGAATGAGAGCAGATGGCAGGGATGCAGAGGTGTAGAGGTATTCGGGACCTCGTATCCACCCAACACATTGATGGAATGATACTTCCGTATCGGAGACCCGTACGCATGTCCGCCTATCCTTTCAGCTTCAAATCAGCCTAAAATCGATGATGTTAGAACAAACCATCTCGGCAAGCTACAGAGAAAATGGTATTGATCATTCACGGACTAACAAGTACTATAATGTATCGAAAAGCGTCAAGAAGTATGTGTGTACTTAAGGGTTGTACCAGACCACACGTGGTCGTACAGCCAGCATAATGCGAGAAACATAATCAGGGCCAACTGGATGTCCATGAAGAATTTAAAGGCCCGTGAGACTGGCATTTCATCATCAAGACTGTACGGTTCGGTCTCCTGGCTTCTCGTCTTCGTTGACTTGGGCGCTAAAATTTCGGTGATGGTCAAATCAGGGTATAATGTATTCCACTTGGCACTTACTCTCATTGCCCTCAGTAGAGTGTTGGGAATCTTCCGACATGTCAATGTTGGGCAGGTCCCGATCTTTTTCTTCTGCACAAGAATCCTCTTCACCTTCCAACATTTATTAGCTGAACACAAAACCCATTCCGGTAAGATTTTCTCACCGTGAACATGTGGAACAGATGTTTCGTTTCGGGGCGTCGAGTCGCCTGAAGAAATATATGGTCATAAACTATATTGGTCCTCAACTCCAGTGTACCAACCATCAACCTCGGTCGTGAAGCTGCACATATTGTCCGATCCATCCATCCCAAGTGGGTCCTGATCCTCTTCATCAGAATAATAATCTTCGTCATCTACTGGCAATAATCATCATTAGTCGAACAGCACGATTTGTCTAGACTTACCCTGCGCAAATGGAACATCCATCTCGCTCGACAATTGATAAGCTCCGTCCCCAAGATGCCGGGCGACGCCCTGACTGTCAGGATCAAATCCTTTGGCCTGGTGGAACTGGCAGAGTCCTGCATAAACACTGGCATCCCAGGACTTGCCATAGACATTTGTGAAGAGCGAGATGGAGGGGAATCCTAAAGCAGTTGCATCCTCCATGCTAAGACGTTCCGCACCCGATGAATTGAGGGACCAGTATGCTGGACACTCGGGCCATCTGAATGACGATGGTGCTGTTCGAAAATTTTCTGGTGGGCAGAGGAATAGGTAGCCCTGGGGAGGATTGGCCGAAGTTGCTGAAATTACTACGTGGAAATCAATGTGCCACAGGATAACTGTTCGCACTGGTTTGTGAGAGACTCAGACCAGGAATGTTCAGACACACCATAATCCTCAAAATTGGACGTAATCCCGAGGCGGCTGAAAATATGATTTGCTTGACTGAGCCAGGATTCACCCCAAAAATTCCGTATTCTCAACTTGAGAATGCTGTCAAATATATTACCCGATGCGACACTGGAAGTTGGCTATTCAGAAAAGATCACCATGCAGCCAAAATAAAATCATAATACCGGGTCCAGCCACCTTCCATGACTTCTCCTCTCACTCTCACTCCTTCCATAGTTTCCCAATGGTGTAGATAAACCTCTCCATCTGGCAAGAGTGCAATCTCAACCGAGTCTTCGAGTCCATCCCCTGAGGGGCACACAATTATTGTGTTCAGATTCACTGTTGCGGAGACAGAACAGTAGAGGTTTCGAAATCGTGATAGATTCCAATAGCATATTCTGTGATAGTCAGAGAGTGTTAGAGCATCGATGGCTGTGGCTTCTTGGGTTTGGGGCTCCGATGGTTTAATTCCCAGTAAGGATAGACCAGTCCCATAGACACTCCAGAGGTGTGCAGAGTTTGCTGGTATGAGATCCACGCAGAGCCGACCGGAGGAGCGACGAATCCAAAATGTGCATTCATATGGGAACTAAATATCAACATCAACAAGTAAGGCATCCAAGACGGTTGAACTTACCAGCCCACGTTGAAATACAGAAAGGGAATAACTCCACATCGCCTGTGACAGTTGTCAGTGAGCTGCCTGATATGGTTAAGCTTTCGTACCATGAAATCTGCCACCTTCAGAGACATCAATATTTGGCGAGTGCAAATGGCAAATGTACATACACAGTAGCCATAGATATACACCTTCAAGATGGGTGAATAACGATCCAGGAATTGTTCGAACGGTATCAGATCTATTCCAACTGTTAAGCTCTATCGTAACATTTCCAAGCCAAGGCCGCACCATCATGGAAAAGTGTTGCATGTATACTACCCGAACTCGCTGTTCCACGCATCTGGATAATATTTGGATGGCTGGGAGTAAAATTCATTATGCAGTAAGCGACAAAGGTTTTGCAAGGGACTTACCGAACCGTCATATAATTCGCAATATCCTGGCGCCACTCCTGCAGAAATTAATTACACATCATACCAGGAGAACAAGATATAACACACCTCTTCTGCACCCTCACCCTGATACATGGCTACCGTCACACCTGACTTTCGGCCATCTATCTTGGCAGAATACACCCGTCGTACCCGTGTCCTTTCAGGATGATGGTAACCGACAACACCTGTCTCATTGTTCAAGTGTATTTCTTCGAGAAGATCGATATCCCCCATTGGGATCATTCGGAAGTCTGCACAAGATTAGTGTCCTTGCAAGAAATATGGGGGATTCTACCGGAAGGCACAATAGAAGTGCTGGTGTAGTTGTTTGTGACATTGTTGAAATTCTTGAAAGTACCGCCAGCCACCGTGAAGTGGTGTGACCCTGAGAAGATGGCACTGCCATATCTAGATTAGGTGCTGATGAGACACAACTTACATCGAGGCAGGTAACGATAAGAGAAGCTCACGAGGAAGACCCATGAGTCTCTGGACTAGTGCCAGGGCCAGATTCAGCATCCAAATGTGTTTGGTCATCCATCGATGGTGGGGGTAAGAGGAAGAGATGTTAAGCGCTCAAGTACAGCTTCGGCGTCACTTAAGAAGCGCCTAAAATAACACACAACAGCTGTCAGCCGCGGTACAGCAAAAATTGAACAGAATACAGCCTTGCACACCCCATTATTCCTAATGTGGTGGCAAACCGTTGGAAATAACCTCCAGGACATTGCCCAGCCAGACACAAACCATTCGCGGTGCCACGGTCCGAGGACCAAATGCACCGCCACCCCCTTTTGTCCTCGTCGCAATTGACCGTATTCTTTTCAAGCATGGCGAGGGCTCAAATACAACCGGCTTAGTAGTTTGGATACTTGGATTCCACCAAAAAAAGAATGTCCATGACATGTTCAGTATCGGAATCGACATGAATTTTCATACCTGTGTTATCGAATGCAACTCTGGAACCACCCTAAATCTCCTACACAGTAAACCTCAATAACACCATCTGCTACTCACCACTTAGAAAATTCCGACACCCCGAACCTGACCGATGGTTCGGTCCGGTTTTTTGGAAGTCGTCAAACCTCAGTTCAGGTCAGGTCAAGTGAATCAGTTCTGAAACCGACACCGGTAATACTATTAATAAATGGACCACCACATGTGGGCGGAATGTTGAGTTGTATGGGCATGCAAATATCACATGCTCAATAGATGCAACTCGTTGAGCTGCTGCAGCCGTTTGCGGTGAGCTCCACTAGGATCCAAATAAATTTGCAGAACTTCCCATACAAGTGGGCTATGATCATCATTAGCGTCAATATTAGTGGCATTCAAAGTTACTCCTAGATAGTCCCTACTTGCACTCCTGATTGTGCTCCTGGTTGTCTTCCTGTTTACAACCAGGAGAGAAGAAGGAGCACAAGTAGGGTTGAATTAGGAGCTACATGTGCTCCTATTTGACAGAATCAGCCCTTTTTGAGTTCCTTTTTGCGCTCCTGGTTGACTTTTGGCTGTGTTTTAGCGCAAGTAGTGACTATCTAGGAGTAACTTTGAACGCCACTATTCTCCTACTTGCTTCCTGGTCCGAAAATCTCAACCCCCGGGTTTCAAATATGGCCCTTTTTGCCTCCTACTGTTTTCCTAGTCTCTTCCGTTTCGGCAGACTTACTTTTCGGCAGATTTTGGAAGTGATCCCTGCCAAAATTTGCAAAAAGGGAACAAACAGGAAGTCAACCAGGAACACAAAAAGTGGGAACTTTGAACACCACTATTGATATCGCCCATGTATCCATCCGCTGGTGATTGTCATGAACAAGGATTACCCTTCAATAATCTCTAACGTGCCGATCCAACTCACTTGGCATTTTCTTGATCCAATTCTCAGCGTAATTCGAACACAAGAAGAAAGGTGTAGGTGAGTCAGGGAACAAAAACCGTAATATTTGTGTACAGGACTCTCTTTCATTTGAAAATTGCCCGGGATTGGAGGCTACAGATTTGTTCTATGACCTATCGGTCCGTAAGTATCGCCACCACCTGTCCTGTCATCATTGTTGCGTCATTCAGCAGGAATTTGAGTCTAAAATCAGCTGAAATGGGTGTTGGGAGGAATATCTCCATAACCGGCAAAGAAGATAACATTGATCCTCATGGACCAAGAAGGAGTAATGCAAACACATTATTCCACGAATGTTCAAAAGGTGTCAAGAAGTATTTATGTTCTATTTGAGACTCGTACCAGCCCACACGCGGTCGTACAACCAGCATAATGCGAGAAACATAATCAGGGCTAACTGGAGGTTCACAAAAAATTTGAAGGCACGCGAGACCGGGATTTCGTGATCAGGACTTGATGGTTGATTTCTTGTCGTCGACTCATGCACTACATGGTTTTGAAGAGGTGCTCGTGAGCCAAATCTGGGCACAGCGGACGATTTATTCTACTTGCCATGATGGGGCTTGACGAAATCCTGCGAGTTCACCGCCTTGTCTATGTCGGGTGGATCCTGATCTTCTTCCGAACCGGAAACCTCGTCAGGAACTTTCAATATTCGTTAGCCGAACATAAAGCTTTGCTTCGGTAAGATTGGCCCACCATGGACAAGGGAAGGGCATCTTCATTTCTCATCATCGACTCGCCGCCTAAAAGAAATCCAAGCATAAGCCAAGCTGTGATTATATATCATCTGACCCATCCATACTGAGTAGGTCCTGATTATTTTCGTCTGAAAAATAATCCTCGTCATCCACTGGTGATAAATTGTTGTCAGTCGAACAGCAGGGTTTGCCTCGGATGGTTGACTTACCATGGGCAAATGAACCATCGGGTAGCTGATAAAGTGGATTACGAAGATGCCGGGCGACGTCCTGGCTGTCAGGATCGAATCCTTTGGCCTGGTGGAACTGCCGGAGTCCAGTGTAAACACTGTTATCCCATGACCTTCCATGGATCTTCATGGAGAGCGAGATGGAGGGAAATCCTAAAGCAGTGGCATCATCCATGCTAACCGTTCAACACCCGATGGATCAAGGGACCAGTATGTTTCGCACTCGGGCCATCTGAATGACGACGGCCCCGTTTGAAAGTTGTTTTCCGGGCAAGAAATAGGAAGCCCGTGGCGGGTCTCTGCGGTTCGCAAAATTACTAGCCCAAAATAAACGTGGTCCAGGACAACTGCTTGCACAGGTTAACGAGGATATCAGATCAAAAATGGTGTAGACGCGCCATAATCCGCAAATTGGATGAGATCTGGTGGCAGCTGAAATGTGATTGGCTTGACTGAGCCATGGTTCGGAGGTCCAGTTCCATATCAATAACTCGAGAGTGCTGTTCAATATATCACCAGAGGTGAAACTAATAAACAGTCAGACCAGATTACCATGCAGCCAAATGAAATACCGGTCCAGCCATCTTCCATGACTTCTCCAGTCACCTTCACAGTTCTCCAACTATCTAGAAAAAGCCTAGCTTCTGGCAAGAGTGCAATCTCCACCAAGCCTTTGAGTTGACCTCTAAGGGGCATGTAATTATTGTGTTCAGATTCACGTTGCGGAGGTAGAACAGTCGAAGGTTCGGAGTTGCGATAGATCCCAAAAGCATATCTCGTGATATGTTGTAGTGTTAGAGAATCAATGGCTATGGTTTCTTGGTCTGGGCCTTCCAATGGTTTGATTCAGGTCGGGCGGAACATCCATCCATAGGGCCATACCAGCCATATGCCATGTTCCTGGTGTGAGGTCCACGCAGAGCCGGCCAGTTGAGCGACGTATGAAAAATGTGCATTGATGATTGAACTGGAAAGATTGTGAGGCAGGAGAGTAGCTGGATTATGAACTTGCCAGCCAGCCTCGAAAAACAGAAGAGAAATAGTTCTGCGTCGCCTGCAACAGCTGTCAGCAAGCTGGCTGATATAGCTGAACTTTGTACCAAGAAATCTGTGCTCTTCAAGATGTCAATACTCGGCGAGTAGATAGTGGCAGCTGCGCATACACAGTAACTATGGATATAAACAGTTAAGATGGGCGAATGACGATAAAGCTCCAGGAAATGTTGGAATGGTATCAGATCTAATGCAAGTGTCAAGCTCTTTGGTGACCAGGTTCAAATCAAAGGGCACCATCATGGAAAGTGTGGCATGTATACCACCCAAACTCGCTGCCGCACAGACCTGAATAATATTGGATGGCTGGGTGATATAGGTGATACTTGTAAGGTTTTCCTGGAACTTACCGAACAAACATATATCTCCCAATATCTCGCCGCCATTCCTAATAAGTGCTATCAGAAATATGTCGAAGACGCACAATGGATCTTGCCTCTTCTGCGCCATCACCCTGATACATTGCTGCTGTCACGCCCGCCTTGCGACCATCTATGCGGCAGAATACACCCTCCGTAGATGTGTCCTTCAGGGTGGCGACCCACGACAGAGGTATCTAGGTGTATTTCATGCTGGAGGTCGATATCTCCCATTGGGATCATTCGGAAGTCTGTCATTTATCTAGTGGCTCTTCGCAAGCTATGCGAGGATATCAACATACCTGAAGGTACCGTAGGTGCGAGGAATTCGTGATATTGGTAAAGGTTCCACCGGCTACGGTGAAGTGGTGTGAGCCTGAGAAAATGGTGCTGCCATATCTAGAAGAACGCCGATGAGACACGACTAAATACAGTAACCAGGAGGTCAATAACTCACGACGCGGATTCATGAGATTCAACACCTGGCACATGCGAGTCGTGTACATCGATGGTGAGCATAAGAGGAGGAGAGGTTCAGCCCCAAGTACCGCCTTTGCGCCCTTCGGTGCCATAAAGAAAGGCTGTAAATGATGCATCAGCTGTCAAATTTCTGCGGCACTGTCAATGGAAGTATGGACAGCATGGGCAACACAGCCTTTCAACAGCCCTTCGCAACGTCGCTGAATGCTGATTGGAAGACGAAACTTAGCCCAATAGCGGACTGCGTCTGCGGACTCGGACTCATTACACCAAACACTTCCCCTAAACCTGTCCCTAAGTCACAGTTGGCGAATTGGCCCGCAGATACCCGGGGCTTAACGTGATTGAGAGACTGTTGATTGCACACAGTTGCGAGTGAGTGGTTCTCATCAACCTGGATTAGTCTGATGAAACTTGATTCTTGAAGGACATCAAAGGACAGGAGCGGAGTCCACATTCACAAATGCACTTTGTATTCGGTATCTGGCTGGGGTCCTCGAGTCACCTACGTTCCAGTGGCTAAATCGCACTAGCATGCACAGCGATATTGCGTGGAAATTGTGTCTGGGGATGGTTCGGATCCTCAAAGATTCTGCAATTGACGCACTTCCCATGGGCGACTTCCTTGCTGAAACAATGCTTGTTGAGGGTAATCGACCAAGTCAACTGGCCCCTGGAACCCTGGTTCGCAGACTTCATGCGGTAGTTAACTTATTACGTTGGTGGGTACCTTTCTTTCATTCTTCAATATTTAAGCGCATCCTGACACCATTCTTAGGCCACTATCTGCGACCCTTGTGCCAAAGTCTTTCTCTCGTGCCATCAGTGCCTCCCTCGAAAAAGACATACCAACCATATATCGCGAGGTTGAGTTTTGATGCTATGGTGCAGACTGCAACCAAAATCATACCACCTTCCGATACATCCCGTGTGGCGGAACCTGAGTTTCGTTGTTCCGAACAACTGGAACAGACTATCCCGTCCGTCCCTCCGGACCGCGACGCCTTCTCTGCGGTCGGAACGAGCCCGGGACACACCCAAGTGTCGGACAATGAGTCTACGTCTCTTGCATCAGACTCACCAGAGCAGATGGTAAGCTCGCCTGTCTCTCAGGAACCATAGGAATTCAAAATTATGGTTGTCGGCAATGCCGGGGGTATTTTTCCGTCTGCGTTGCGCACCAACATTCGTTCACATGTTTTAAATGCCGACGGTGCCTCTGGAAAAAACATGTCTCATTTGGTATGTTTGACATTCGCCTCATCATATAGCTTTACCTTCTCGCAGATCGCTTCGCACGCAATCAGTACGCTAAGGATCTCTGTCCTTCGTATTTCTTAACCGAGATCCAGCCCATATGAGATACTGACTGCAACATAGAATAATTGGTTAGTGTCTGCTGCCATCCTGCACCCGTCACCGCCCACACCCATCCAGAATACTATAGCAAAAAAAAATGATCATCGACAGGCAGCCATCCTTGGTGCGTACCGCAACTTCACCTGCCGCCACTGCGCACAATCTTCCGGTTCTTTCATTCTTTGTGTTTTCAAATAACCGCATTTCTCCTCTGATTCTTTCTCTTAGCTCGAATTCATCGACACGGGTATGCCAGAATGTTACCTGTCCACCTGTCCACCACGGATATCCAGGTTGCTCCGATTGTGAGACATGTATGACGCGAACTGACGTGAATCTCTAGTCCAGCTCACAGATTTATCTGCATAGTGATAGTGCCCATAGTGCCCTTCCCACAGTTTATATGAGTTGAGTTGCAGTTGGCGTCATGACGTCATAAGTGTAGAGTTCCCAATCTTTTGAATAGTATGATACACCCTCCATCTCCGATAGACGCATCGTCTGCACCACCTTTGAAACGGATGGACTGAGCCAAGGACTGAGCAAGTTCAAGTGCCATCATGTCAAAGTCGAGCGTGGGAGCCCGGACCGCTGATCCGCACGAGGTTCGGGGTTAACTGATCCGCGCGACCTTGCCATCTTCGCACCACGATGTGGGATTCCAAAAGCACGTCGTCGCGGCAGTACTAGTAGTGACTGTGCTAGCTCTAACTTCCCATCACCCAATCCACCACCAGGGCACCCCCGCCATCCCTGCTCAATGTCCCTCGACCCCGCACCCGACTTTATGGCGTCGCGCGGACCGCTTCGTCGAGGGCACATCGCCTGTCCTTATTCGCAATGCGAAGATCCTCACGGGAGCGCGCAACGGGACTGAGGTCGTGTCCGGCGGCGCGCTGCTTGAAAAGGGTGTTGTCCTCGGTGTCAGCTACATCTCACGCGCACTGACTCTCATTCTCTGCCCAAACCTACAAGTTATCGAAGTGGATTTCGCCCGGCATTGTCGATGTCCATTCAAATTTATCCGTGTATTCTGCCCCGGCATTGGAGGTCGGGTTTTCTGCGATTGAATGCTCGTGCTATGGCAGGAATCGGCTCATCTCTGTTCAGGCGCATCGGACGGAAACTCCATCCAGGCGCCGATTCTGCCTTGGTTACGCAGTCTTGATGGGCTGAATACCCACGATGATGTGTACAGGTTGGCTATCGCGGGTGGCCCATATTTTGCCTGGAAGCGCAAATAATATCGGTGCGTTGGTTACGCTTCTCCACATCTATCTAGCTAATATCACTTGCTTCAGGTTCCTAAGCATTTCTCACGAGGATGCGTCCAACCGCAGAGCACTCTGCATCAGCCACGCTGTTGGAGCCCCCGGCCTCAATGCCTCCGACAACCACCGCAAGTGGCGACACATGAAGTGCGTTATTTGCTTCCACCCCGTCCACAAACACTTTCCCACATTCCCTTGATACTTCACATTCTATGCTCACGCTCCCCTCCACACAGCCACGTCTGCGGAGAGAATCCCTCCGACACCTATTCTCAGACGCGCATGGGCGAAGGCAGCGTTTCCTAAGCGCTTGCAGTGGGAATCACTGGTGGACGTGTTGCAGGGAAGAGTCAAGGTGCGCGATCCTCCTCATCTTGGTTTTATTTTTGGATTGCTAGTCGGGTGCTAGCTGTCGGTGCATTGTTACGAGGTCTGTTATCATAGTCTTGCGAAATCCAGACTTTGTTGATATTAAATTGGTGCGATGGATCTCGACCAGCTGATTCGGGTATGTCCATGAATACACCACGCTCTTCTCACTCATCTTCCCATTTTCGCCGTTTCCCTCTATTTCTGAACTCAAAAACGTCGCCAGCTCTCCAACGAGTTCAGACTTTCCGTCGCTTCCATCCACCACGCGGGTGAGAACGTACCTCGTCCCCGGCTTAAATACTAATGAAAGCTTAAGCTTGAGTGCGTCCTATCTCTCTTGCAAGTTGTTCCTTCCTCGCTCTGCTTTCCACGTTAACCAGCTCAGAACTACTTTAATTCTATCGCAACATCCCTGCGATCGCACTCTTTGCATCGAATCATGAGGGCCCGGTACGCGATTCTTGTCCTTGTATGAGGATGATTCCTGATCCCTGATCACTGACCGAGCCGTCGTTCGTTTCTCGCTGCAAAAAGCGTAGCGCGCCTCGGAGTTCGCACCCCGGGGGCCGGATTTTGGCAGATACTGGCCATGGGCTATCAGTTGTTACGAAGATACGAGTCTAGTCTCGATTTTATTTTAATTTTAATTTTTGTTCATCCATTCATTCCATTCCATCCTTCCGACTCTGTTATCGCTTCCGTGCGTGAACTGGAGATTGATTGATTGAATTATTAATGAATTCACTATGCAGTGGAACCACCCGGTACGTATACTCAACCCATGGTACCTCATTTACGAGGCACAGCAGGCGCACTACTAAGCGCTCGCGCTCGCGTCCGTGACTTCGACGCCAGCGACGGCGCTTGACGTTGGCAGGCGCGTCGGTACGCTCGCTGCCGGTGCGTATACACATTTTATTTCATGTCATGTTTATCTCATGCCGAGCTGAGTTATATGTTGGCCCAGGATTTGACGCAGGCGAGTCCTCCTTGTGAAATCGACATAATCCACATACTCTATTCCCAGATCTCACTCGCACCCCTCGCCGTCGCGCCCGCCTTCGGGGACGAAGACCTTCCCTGTAATCAGCACTACTGAGTCAGTAATAAATGGCAGGCCATCTCGTGACGCACATGGGACTTCAGTGAATTCGCGGGAAGACGACAATTAACTTCATAAATTGGACGGAATCGGAGGTGGTCGTCCCTGAACTCGGGATGAACCGTGAAATCGCCAGGAATATGCGTGGAAGGGAATCGCTGTATATTCAAGTCTACCCGCTTCTCGTTTACAAAATAGGTGTCATGCGGAGGAGTCTTCTGAAGGCGGTGCATGACTTGAATAAGAGCCAAGTCTCTCACTGTGTCCAAACCGAGAGTGCACTAATTTGGCGCTAGTCAACCGAAAAGGGGAGTCGTTCAGGTATCAAACGGATCTCACAAAGTCATGTACAGTGGCTGTCGACATGGACTTTGTGACGTCGTGGATTGTAAGGCCTGGACTAAATTCGAGGACGAGGCCCCACGCGGCCTCTCAACTGCTTGTTCAGGTCCAAGTGTTTAGATCAGCTCTCACTCGCCTCGTCACTCACGCTGTTTCTCCTACACAATGCAACTGACTCCTGTCCCTTTCACGGTACTTGTTAAATTTTGATCCCGCTATCTGAGATGACTCTTGACTCATCTCCGGACGTATGATAACTCGATTTTGGCTTACAATCCTGAAAGCCTGGCCCACGGTTTGGTATTTGGCTTCACGATGACGTTTCAGTTCTCATTCTGACCGGTATGTATTATTGCTGATCTACTTATTAATGTTAATTCAAGCAGTCTGCGAGCAATCAACTTCAATTTCATCTTGGTAGCACAACGCCAGGCAATGGGAGGACTGTAAGTCTGTATTCCAAGGTCCGTCAACGTTGTTTTACCGTCCCCGGGTCAAGGTTAACTTCCTCGGTTCATCTTACTCAGATATTAATTTCCATGTCTGTCCGGTCGGTGCCCAGATCCGAGCGGGCTCCAACACAATTACTTTTCCTCTACTATCACTCCTGTTCTTTGAAGCGGACTTGAGGTCCTCGTTGGCTTCGAATTGGACTGCGGCCACGGCCGCTATCCTCGATGCCGGAACTGCCATTGCCGACTCAGTATGAGCTACACCTATCTATCGCTTCCATCTCTGTTGTCTAAAAGTCTTCAAACCGGGCATGGTTGAGCTTCTCATGGTTAAAACATGCGGTGTAAGTGAACTTGCACCTATTTAATTATATCCACGGGCTGAGTGACCGACTGAGTCATCTCATGTATTCTAGCTTTCATCGTCAACTCAATTGAACCCTTTTTACTGACTACATCCGGCTCCAATAAGTCAACGCCCGATGATTTACTCGAATTTTCTTTTCTGAGATCCTGATGTCGCATTTCCAACTTCCCTATTCCTAGAGAATTTAATTGGGCTGTGCAGTAGGTGAATTACTGGAGCTACAATTATTGATGAATTCAAATTTCAATTATACCCTGCAGGTAAGTCCCAGTCTCCGTCCTAATTTTGTTCATTCGGTACCGGGTTACTGACTTTTGCGCAGAGGCACTTTCTTGGCCACTGGGATGGGGGGTCTGTGATGCATATATATATGTACATATTTCATCCGGGTATCTTTCCTCGCTCCCTCATCTGCTCACTCGTATTTCATCCCATTGCAGTCCGTTGCAGATTTACTTCACGTTGCACAATTTCAAAGTTACTGCCGCCGTCATCATGCCAGTCCACAGGTCAATCCAAACTCTGGGGTGAAGTTAGCGCGGAAACCAACCCCGGCCGGTATTCATCCGAATAGTAGGCTCACAATTCCAATGCACGTCCGGTTTGACCTCCCAAGGAATTCCGATTATAATTTGGCTGCATTTCACCCGGTCTCAAATACAGTCAAAGCTGTTATAACCCATGACCCTCGGTTGACCTAGAAGGTATGGGTTATTACAGAGTATGGGTTCCCACAGAGCCATCAAAAAAAATCGTTGAAAAATCACTAAAAATCACCAAATATTAGGAAAGAAATATCTACACAACTAGACATGAAGTAGTCGGCAATTGAAGTTGAAACAATATTTTTTGCACATTCCAAGCATGTTTCCTGTCCATAAGCTGTGAGACCACCCTTTTACGCTTTTTCGAGGTCATGCCGGCAGAGATCTTTACCACTTCCCCAGCAAACTTTTTCAATTTCTCGAGTCCCATTTCCTTAGTGTCCAGATGTGCGAAACCACGCTCACAATCTGATGCAGTCTCGAACCTGCCGACTATGGTGTCTTCTTCAACGTGACTAGCATCGTTATCTAACCAAGCTTCATAATTCATCCACACCCAATCCACAGCCAAAATCTTCTCCTTTCTGTTGAGACGGGCCACCAAGCCATCTTTTCGTTTTTGGACACTATCCTTGAGTGCGGTAAGACCTTTCTTGAATATTTCGAGGGGTGGGCGCGGAGGGATCGCTTTTGGGCACTAAAATCCACCGAAAATAATCACTACGAACAAAAGATAGGAGTAAAATTATGGGTTTTCGGCCCGGAAATTGTATGGATTATTGAGTATTGGAGAGTTATGGGTTTTGATTGAGAACCACCTCTGTTTCAGCAAAAATTCATGGGGTAGTGCAGATTATGGGTTATCGCAATGATGGGTTATAACAGCGTTGACTGTACATCACTGTGCGAGTTATCAAGCTGATCTCTCGATTTTTCAGCAGTGCGCAACGGAACCATTGCATTCAGGTAAGCTGTTGTAGTCGCATTCATCGTATACTTGTGAATGTGACATGTGCGGGAGTAGTGTTGCCGCGACTCGCGACTCCAACTCCCCAAGTCGACTTAATGAAGTCGACTTGAGTCGAGTCGAGTCGAGTCGCTTGGCCCGACTCTGTCGACTTCGGAGTCGAATGAAGTCGACTTGCCCGACTCGGAGTCGACTTGGAGTCGCTCGAGTCGGCCTCTGTAGACAAGTAGCTAATTTGGGCCATAAGTCCCATGGAACAGACCTTTACTACTCCCAAGAGGGAAGAGAAACTCAAAAAATATACAATGTTGTATTTCTGAGCGCAGGGGATATGATTTCGGACATGTTTCAAAATTAAGTTCATGTCTGTTAATAAACAGAAGAAATCTCACCTTTCAGAGTTTGTCAAATGGGGCTCTAATATGTTTTGACAAAGACCAAGATCTTATCAGGCTACCACCCTGAGGTAAATCCGACCTAAATTAACCCCCTCTCCATCATTAGTAGCCAGGGAATAAAGTTCTGAAAAATCTGCGACTCCATCGACTCGAGTCGACTTGGGTCGACTTCGAGTGACTTGGATATGGCCAAGTCGAGTCGAGTCGAGTCGAAAATTGTTTGAAGTCGACTTCTTGAGTCGTGACTCGACTTTTGGAGTCGCGGCAACACTACTCCAAATCAGCCCAACATTTGATGTTTTGGTTTTGAAGATGAAGCTGTAGTTCGTAGAATGGGTGAATTGAGGTTCATTGAACCCTGAGTCGAGTCGGCGATAAGTATACAACTCATAGCTTGGGCTAATCCACTGCACTAATTGATGGGTTGCGGAGCGGTCGAAGTGGGATTCAAGAGATCGGATTGATGTGGGACGGCGTCAAAGTGAATCCATAGAGTGAGAAGTTAAGAAGACGAGGAACAAATGTTTACTTACCCCGAACACAGTGAACTTGCGGAATTCGGCATACTTTTGCTTCAGAGTGAGCTCTGAAGTGAATATTAATGAGTCGACTCGGTAAGTCGGTCAGTCAGTCGGCCCGTGGATGTAATGAGGGAATCAGCTTTGAATGCAATTTATATAATTTAAATGCGAGATCACGTACCGTACTCGGCACAGAGCGCGAGTCGGCGTTACAGTAAGCCAGGTGAGCTCGAAGCCAATGAACCTTGGCTGGCTGGTACCCTGGCGTTTCTGTGAGAGAATATGGACCGGTATCAGCTGAATACAACGAGTCAAGTTAGTATTATTTTGCGCGATAGATGAAAGGGCATGGTTTGCGTCCCGGATCATAGGTTTGGTCAACTGAAGCGAAGCGGGGAGGCGAGTCGAGATATTGGAACCCCTGGGATTAAATGCAGAATGAGAAAGTCTGAGAAGAAATCATAAGGCTCGACCAGGAAGGCTCCGTTAGCCACATGACCAGAGGCTCGGGTTCCAGCGGGAGGGTGAACTCGAGCGTTGACTGAGGGTTACCTAGGCAAATTCAAGACTAAGACTAACCTGCTTATGTAGTGGAATAAGAAATCACAAAGATGCACCAAAGTCAGTTGCAGATCAGACCCGAAGCCATGACGGAGAAATGGCAGCAGCGCTCGGAAATGGATTAATCACATTTTTTCGGAATCAAAACCCTGAGAAACTTCAGAAGCGAATTACGGTTGAGGAAGAATCTGGAGGGAATGGGTCGGAAACTGGGACACTGGGACGTGAGCATTCACCTCGAGGAAAGATGTTGAGTCCAGCGGGCGTCGACTGGTCTAAATATCAAGCCAATTTCGGTGGTCCTGACTATCGAAGTAACGGGCATGGAAATTCTGAGTGAAATGCACAGAACGAGTCAGCTTTGACCCGGGGATAATAAAAGACCGGCGACGGACCATGGGCTGAAGGAGTACAAGATCCATTGTCTTCCTGTATTTCCAAGATAAAGTTGTAGCAATGCGCACTAGTCAGAATTTTACAAGTGGAACGGCACAGCGTAGCTCATTGCATGTTTCCTCGTATTCTAACTAGATTTATTGCGCTAGAACCACAACCAAACTAACTATGCACTCAATTCCATGAGGGATACATCACGAGAAGGTAAGTCTTTATTCGCTATGCACTTACTAAAATGGTACTGTAGGTGTAGAACAAAGCAATCAAAGACTCTACTTCGCGCCAACACCACGAGGTAACGCCAAGTCACGCACACTGGTAAGGATATAAGAGGAGAGGGAAAAGCAATGCGCTGGGCACGTCCACTGCGGTTCACATGGACTGCTTTGGAAGGTGGATTGCATGCCGCCACCAATGAACTGTGTCGATGATTCGGTGAAAAAGATGGAATCGGTGCGCAGGAATTTCGGGGGTGGTGGTAGCGGATTGAATGCGAAACACAGCGCGAGGATGCTGTGGCCGGCGAGCGTAAGGTTCAGGAGAGCGACAATGGTTACGGGCGGGCGGGCGGGCAGGCGGGCGGATACAGTGCCCAATGTGCGAGTGCATGAAGCACTTGGGCATGCCAGGCATTAAGGGTAGCGCAAGGTTCCAGATGCGTATATTAAGGAGTAGAGATGCCCAAGGGAAAACACCGAGCGTGTCTGCGCGCCGCTGCGTCGAGGAAGCTATGACGTAGGGGCATATAACTAGTAGATGAAGAGGTAGGTTTGGCGCTTGAGCTAGCACAAAGGGTTCCCGTAAGACGTGACACGCGATAAATGAGTAAGCAAAAGACGAGGGAGGATGGGACGTACTACTGGGTTCATGAGAACCATTGGGCGGGCTCGGCACCGGATTGCAATTGGAGTGCGGGGACCCGGGCTCCCGGAGGAGCACCACCAGTGACCATTGACGAGGCGGATGTCTTGATGAGGTTGGAGTGCGGAGAGGACCAGGCTCAGTCGCGATTCTGAGGCAGATGTTGCGATGGTGGGCACGGGTGGGCTGCTAAGGGCAAATGTTGTCACATTGTCAAAGAGTGAGCGACACAACGATGAGCAGTTGGAGAGGTCGTCGTGTGTGGTGCGGGGTGTCAAAGCCCAAGAATGATGTCACCAAAGTGATGGCCGGTCAAGCACCCATCACAGCCACTCCTTTCTCATCACCTATCTATTGCTTGCTCTTCGATGACATCCGTGCAGCTCCTCATCTCGTCAAGTATACTCTCTAGACTCGCACCACCCGCCGCTCCACGCTCACATTAGCGCCTCTCAGCGCTGACTCCACGCGATGGTGCTCATGAACCTAGCACGCCCCACCGCCACTGCCTTGTGCATCTATATTAGCGCCCTCCATGCACTACTTTTATGTCTTCATGTAGCCCCACGGGTTTCAGCCGCGCCGGACTCAGAACTTTGCGCTCTCCGTAATCTATATATATATATATTTCCATCACTTCGCCTTTTCTTGCCCTCGTGGCCCACCTTCCACCCTTTCATTATCCCACCAAGAGAAGCAGCCACATTGCAATGTGCCCAGCCATTACTGACAGTTGCATTGCAATGTTCACAGTAATTTACTGGCCACAAAGGTGTGGACAATAATGCAATGTAGCTGAAATGGCAAATTAAATAAAATAAAGATGGCAGCATCAGGATTTGAACTCAAAAACTCTTAGTTGATGGTATTTTTGCAGAAAGCAATACCACAACCATTGAGCTAAGAAGGCTATAGAAACTTCATCTGGAATAGGAATAGGAGATGTAACACCATTTTCTGTATTAGCATGACATTTACCTATCTGGCCCCGCATAGGGGCCCAAAGGTTAGTCAGGTTTGGGTTAGAGGTTTGGGTTAGAGGTTGGGGTTAAGGTTGGTTAGTGTTTGGGTCCCAGGGGATATTATTTCTGTCTTTGGTTAGGTTTGGGTTGGTTAGATGGTTAGGGGTGTTAGGGTTGTTAGGGTTAGGTTGGGGTTAGTAAATACAATACAACACATAATAAGCAGTGCAAACAAATTTCGAAGACCTAGGACAGCTTGCCTGTCCTAGGTGTGGGTATAAGCAGTCCCAGGTAGGGTAAGGCTTGCCCTTACCCTAGCTGGGAAACATATTTTATAGAACAGCATTGTAGTGCAGTGGTTAAGATCCTGCTATTTTGATTTATTAGGTAATCAGGTAGTCTTGGGTTCAAATCCCGCATTTTGCATTATTTTGCATTTAAAATGCATTTAAATTTGTGCCAGTTCAGCCACATTGCAATGTGGCTGCCAGTAACAGCTGGGCACATTGCAATAAACATACAGTCTCTACATCTTATCCGTGCCCATGCAATCTGCTGTGCATGATAAATCCAGCAGGCACGCGCTGCAGGTTTCGGGACAGAGTCACATCATATCGCTGCACCGAGTCGATGTCGGCGCCACACCAGAGAGTTTTGAACCCCCCTTGTATCGAACGCACGCCGCCGCCTGCATTCTTATCCAGTGCAGGATTGCCTTTTTCCAATACTGCGGGCACCGATTCAACATGCTAACCCTGTGCTTCTCTAGTCGGTGCTCGCTTCGAAACACTCGCGGGCCAGGCTCACGTTGTACAAAGAAATTCAAGGTGCATGTCCCAGTGAGAATAGCCTGTTAATGGTGTACAGTCTCCAGTACCAATGAAATGAAATGATCTACCGCACTATGCACGATACATTGATCGCCAATTCAATGCACGAAATTGCGAGTTCAGGATCGGCTCCATCCTGTGGCCCCAAACGCATGTCTTTCTTCCCAATTTGACTCCTGGGTAACAATTGACCGTCTTCCCGTCATGTTTGGCTACCAATACTCGCTTGATGACCTACCTTTCCGCACTATGCACGACACATCAATTGCGAATGCAATGCACGAGATTGCGAGTTCAGGATCGACTCCATGATGTGGCCCCAACACATGTTAACCATTGTTTGGCTACCAATACTCGCTTGTCTTGCCCAATTTTAGCCTTTGTTGGGTGCTAACTTGGTTTGTGGCCACAGGCCTCCTTTTCCCCTCATATTGGCTTGCGGTAGCGTTTGACTTTGCTCTTGCCTCCTATTACTAGCTCGTCATGGGTTCTCGAGTTTAAATGTTAGGCCTCTTTAGATGCCAAATTCGTCTTTGGCGCCATGCGCGCGGTATCTCCTGAAGTACCGAATACTCTCTCGGAGATTTGATTCTGTAATTATCTGGATTAATTCCACTGGCCTTCTCCCACGCACGCTTTTTTCCTACACAATGCAACACCCTCTTCCAGCTGACGTGGTCGCTCGTCCCTTTCGCGGTACGTCCGACTCTTCGTTGTTAACTTTTAATTCCACTATCTGAGATGACTCTTGAATCACCTCAGGACGTTCGATAATCCGATTTCTGCTTAAAATCCTGAACTTTGAAAGCCCGTTTCATTGGCCTTGTAATGTGTGAGTGTGATGCAGGGCTCAATGATTTGATTTCACGGACATTTCAGTTCTCATTCATCTTCATTCTGACCGGAGTGCATTGTCACTCTTCTACTTATCCACTTGGAGTCAAGCAGTCTGTGAGCGATAGTTTACTTGGCAGCGCAACGCAAGTCAATCGGAGGACTATGTCCCTGTAGTCCGGGGTCTGCCGCTGTTGTTTTTTGGTCCCCGGGTTAATGTGGACTCATCCCGTTCATCTCACTGAGAATTTCCATGTCCGTTGGATCAATACCCATTGAGGTCCTCATTGGCATTGATTTGCGACTGACCTGGGTACGCATTGCAATCTTCTACTGATTTTGATTCCACTACATAGGATACTTCAAGGTCGGCCTTGTTTTTCCCAGCACTGGCAGGGTGTACCTCCATCCTAATACCCAAGGGAACCCGAGCCTCTGGTTGGGGTCCTGTGGCTAAGACAGTCCTAGCTTGTTCTCCTCATGTTCTCTACTTACTCTACATTTAACCCAGGGTTTAAATGTGCAGACCTGCACCGGAAAAGCTAAGCACATTCTGCCGCACAAAATTACTGGCTTTACTCATTCGATCCTGCGTCGAACTGTTGCCACGGCCGCTATCCTCGATCACCGGCCCAGTATGATCTATTGGTCCCCTCTCTTCGCTTGCACCTTTTCAACTGTATCCATGGGCTGACGGACCGATTGACTCTTTTAATCTAGGTTCCGTCGTCAACTCATCTGACCCTTTTACAGCTTCATGATTACCCAGTCGACGCCTGATGACGGTGTCCCATTTCCAACTTACCTTCTGCTGGAGATTAGAATGTGCATAATTATTGACACGTTAGAGCCCGCGGGTGTGCTTGGATCGCGTGCATTCAATTATAGCATGCAGGTCCCAGTCTCTGTCCCAATTTTTTGTTCATTCGGTACCGGGTTACTGACTTGTGTGCACAGGCACTTCCTTGATCATGTGGATGGCGAGTCCGCACTCTGCGATGTATGCGTATATGTATGTATTCATGCAGATCGGTTTTCTCGCTCCCTCGTTACGCTTACCCATATTTCATTCCATTGCAGCCCGTTCCAGATTTACTTTACTCTGGATAACTTCAAAGTTACCGCGGCCATCATGCTGCCAGTGCCCGAGTCAAATCAAACTCAGTGGTGAAGTTGGCAGAAACCAACCCTGGTCAGCATTCATTCCGAGTCTAGGTCTCACAATTGCAATGCGCGCTCGGTTCGACCTTCCATGGAATTCCAATTTCAATTTTACTGCATTTCACCCGGTCTTTCAATACATTACTGTGCGAGTTATTAAGCCAATGTCTCGATTTTTTCAGTAGCCCCCCACGCAGAACTGGGTGTATCCAGTGCATCCAGGATATTTCGATATTACGTCGTTCACATGCCCCGTTTGGTTTATTTGAGCACAGGAGGGTTGACGTTCGGGTCCCCAAGGAGAACCCAAGACCAACCTCGCGTGTCCTCACATTCACATTCGACCCATATAACTCGTTCCACTAGAACTGAATTCAACTCGAGATTAGGGTGTGACACGGGTGGTACCGCGGGTGTCACGCTGTCACACCGTACCCGTGACCCGTGACACCGTACCCGTTTCCCACGGGTACGGGTTTTTGCGGTAATTTACCGCAGTAATCTTCTATACCCGCAGGTGTCTATACCACAGTATATACTGTGGTTATTCAAACAGTATTTTACATTTCATTCAAATCCATGATCTGTATTAAGGTATACTATGTTATAAAGTACTAAGAGGTGAATAAAATAGTGTGTAACTGATTTTTGAGGGTTATATTGCACTGAAATGTTTTCATCATGTGAGAGGAACCTGGTTCCTAGTCACATGGTCAGCCAAAAAAAATCAGAATATGGGGATGTACTGTACCAGAACTGTCCCATAATATTATATGGCACTTTAGTCTACTTGGATCTCCCACTTCTTAACATTTTTAGACCTTTCTGGGGGTCTCAAGTTCAATTCTCGACACCCGTGGTTTTTCTGCACTTTACGGGTACGGGTTGCGGTATCCGCGGTATTGAAAAATCTAGGTACCACACCCGCACCTGCGGCACCTGTACCCGTAATACCGCGGGTTTACCCGTACCCGTGTCACACACTACTCGAGATAGGTTTCAATTTAGTCCAAGCACACGCTGTGTAAAACAAGCAAGTTCTTCATTTCATTCATGCTATATACATATGTACTCACAGATGATAGCTACACCGCGAGGGCACAGAGGAGCTGGCAGATTTGACTTCACATGCGGACGGCATGGGATGTCCGTAGTCAGCGGCTCCGAGCACGCATGTGCGCGAGGATGTACAGGCCGGGGGAAAGGTATGGTATGATGCGATGAGGCGGCAGTTCACTTGTACTGCTCGCTGAACGCGCGTTCAGGGCCTCCGATGGTGGGCGCATGTCCATCGCGGTGACAATCAATTGGGTATGACAGAGCCGAGTTCAGCGGTGGAGACGGTGATGGGCCGCGACGACGAGGGGCAGCGTGAGAGTGAAACCGGACAGCGATTAAGACTTCAGAAGAGGACAATGCATACAGGTGCGCTTAGATGCACTTCCGCTCTCCGTGAATTGGGGTGGAGGCAGGCAGCGCGTTGGCATACAATGGCAAGTTGTGTTAAATGCACATATTGATGATTGTGGAAGGTATTGGATGCGTCAAGTGCATACAGCGGACATGGCTGGATAAACAGGTAAGTTTGTGAGCAGTATAGCACGAGCCATTACTGGTTGTAGGACTCGATACAGGCTAAGGGATATGAAAATGAGTAAGGTGAAGTGGGAAGGGAAGAAGCGACCCACTGGGTTGATGGGCACCATCGCGCGGACTCGGCGCTGTGTTGGAGACTTAGAGTGCAGAGACAAGCAGGACCAGACTCCAGTTGCGAGTCTGAGGTGGATGTTGGGTGGATGTCGTGATGGCGGGCACGGACTTGACTGGACGACACTGCGGCAGGTCAGGGTGGCGTAAGGCGGAGGCAGTTGGTGTTTGGGAGCGAGCAATGCATCGTCATCGAAGAAAGAGGCGTCAGCCAACGATGACCTGTGATGGGACATCAGCTCGGTATTACTCGGCTGTACTCGACCGAGGGGCAACAACACCTTACTGTACTTTTCGACCAAGTGTTCATCAATTTCGATGTCCGGGATGCCCGATAAATCTTCTTCTGAGTTGAGGCGATTTTTGCACCTTCAAAAAAACAATCTGGGGGTCCCGCATCACCGAACACTTCAACTCAGTGACAATTGGCTGCCGCAGCCATTTGCGGCGAGTTTACAATCCAGGTCGGTTTTGAACTTCCCATGTGATCGGGGCTACATTCCTCATTAGAGTTCTCCACAATTTTATCATCCATGGCCGCTGGTGATTACTATGAGCAAATATAATCTCCAACATGCCATTTGGCATTTTCTCGATCAAGTTTCAAGTGACTTTGAACTAATTCGAATGACAAAGAAAAGAAATCAGCGTAAAATACCGAACACATAAGTGAAATCCAGAATGAATATGGAAGAGCAATTGGAAGGTTGTGCAGATGTAGATAGTCAGAACCTCGTATCCACCCGATACATTGATTCCCGATCAGAGAGTATCGCCAACCCGTTGAGACGGCGCAACACCAAATGCACGTCCTCTAGCTATTTTTGCGCTTATAAACACATCATTAAGAGGTGCAGGATAGCTTCAGTACTATACAAATATATCTGTATACCTGAACTCTGTTAGGTGATATAAAGGAGAGTCAGAGCGAGCTCCGACTACTGACTGTAGTATTCAGAGCACGACCGCGGTGAAGCCGCAGCGTGTTGTACTCTGAATACACTACCAAGGAGATATACCCACAAACGCCTATAACCTATTCAAGGGATTTATTCCTATAAAAGCGACCCAGAGACTGCATAGATGAAGTGACGAGACTTAACATGTTGCGCAGTACATTAAACTGCGAAAGAGAGCGGCCGCGGTGCCACCGCGGCGCCTCTCTGCCAAAGACATAGTTGTGTTAACGGTTACTTTATGGAGGAAAGCGGCTGCGGCTATGCCGCGGCGTCCCATAACTGTGTATAACCTACCACGGAGCCTGCTAAAGGGCCGCGGTCGACCATAGACCATTTGTTACCCTAAGACAGGGAACTGCCAAAGCGATCGGACGATCACGTGGTGCCGCGGCGCGACGCGATCTATCAAATCAAAGACACACAAGTCCTAATTCGGATTCTAACGATCGGATTCAGGCACTCCGGTACTTCGCGGGCCAAGCACTGCCCGCGGCCGGATCCACCAAAGACAAGCACGAGGAGGAATGTATTGAAAAGGCTGGGTTCAACCCCAGGCCGGCGCGGCATCGTATTGCGGGTGCGGAAGGCACCGCAGTATTGCCAATATACCAAATATAGACCGCGGGGGTCAAAACCGACGATCTCCCAGCACCAAGAGCATGCGGGATCGACGAAGAACCACGAGGGAACGAACCTACATGACCAAGCACCACATCTCAGTTACCATATCTAGTTTATCTCCTTTCGTTTGTACTATTACTATAAAAGCAGCCTGTAGAACCCGCATACAGCCAGTTCATCGCACTGTCTATCGGCGTGGGTGTCCTCAGGCATATTTCGCGGAGATTCGTTTACTATCTCTGTTTGTAACGTGTCTATAAATTGAAGTTGGTTGTTGGCTCGAATTGTCAAGCAAGGAACTCATCAGTTAAGCTTCAAACGGTTAACTACCTGAGAATTGGTTGTGACTTGTCAGCTGCTTTGCCTTCACACTCATCAGGGAGAGTCCTGTCATTAGCTGTTGGATCGATTAGTTGGACTTTGCAATCAACGCTTAAGCCGTTACTATAAAAGTGAAGGAAACGTTCCTAACCGAGGACAAGTTTAGGTCTGCTGTACGGGAGAGTCTTGCAGTAAAGAGAATTGCCAAGGAAGAAGCAGCTTGCCTCATTATAGCAATTGGAATTGGCCATTGCTGGGGATATTTTGTGAACACCAAGTACAAACTCTGCCCTGAAGCGATAGAACTATCTTAATAGTCACTACCTTCTTGTATCCGTCTCATACAAACGTTCATCCAACGCCGCGGTGAAAGATAACTGCTGTAACTTGCCAAGTGAAGTGCCGTGGGGACTTTGTTAGTGCCTCATAGTACTTGTTTCGTTGTTAAACTGTACAATCCAAACCTGCTGGCCGCATACTATGGTCCGGACCCGAACTCACCTAAGGATTGCGCTAGTCTTTTGGGAGTGATAAGATATTGTTTGTGTGGTTTTTAGTGTTGTTTCACAACACACTATAACTAGCATATTCAAGACGTATTGTAAGCGCACCGTTTCACCGTGCCCGTTTATTCTTTCATCACAAAGTTGAGTCTCAAATCAGCCTAAAATTGATGATGGTAGAACAATCTATCTCGACAAGCTGCAAAGCAAATAGCATTGATCATTCGGGGACTAACAAGAATTACCTCTAATGCATCGACATACTGATTTTTTATTCTACTGTATAGGTAGGTTAGTCTTAGACTTGAATTTGTCTGGGTAACCCTCACGTCAACGCTCGAGTTCACCCTCCCTCGATTTCTGGTGACTGAGCCCTTCTGTGGTCGAGCCTTTGTTTTCTTCTCAGAGTTTTTCACTGCATCTACTGTAGTATTTCATTCAAATCGACACCAGATGTGACGCGTGACCCAAAAACTCATTTCGACATTTCGACAACGGCCAAAATTTGGCGTGACACTAGCGAAATTTTCGACATCGGAACTAAAATTTGGGCTTTTTTACACCTTACAGCCAATTTTGAGCCCTGTGTGACAGTAGGAAGGTTCGACAAATCGCCAGTGTGATGCGTGACACTTGCCAAATTTCGCTATCGACAGGGGCTGCGTAACGCGTGACTGTCGATTTGAACGAAATACTACAATAATCCCAAGGGTTCCAATATCTCGACTCGCCTCCCCCGCTTCGGTTCCGTTGTCCAAACCTATGATCCCGGAGGCAATGCTATAGCGCAAGATATTTACTAACTCGACTCGTTGTATTCAACTGATACCGGTTCATATTCTCTCACAGCGCCGATTTGGGTTCCAGCCAGCCAAAATTCATTAGCTTCGAAGCTCATCTTGCTTAACACTGATTCACAATCCGTGCCGTGTACGGTACGGGATCTCACAATTAAATTATTTAAATTAAATCCAAAGCTGATGAACAGTGAATTATATCCATGGGCTGAGTGGCCGGCCGACTTGTCTCATTAATATTCACTTCAGACTGCAGTCGTCGAACATAACTCTGAAGCTGAGGTGTGCTGAATACCAACGGCTTCATTGTCATCAGAGTAAGTCAAGGTTCCCTTGTTCAGGTGATTCTTCTGAAGTTCTCACTTCAAGGAATCATCCGGACGAACGTCGACTTGGTCCCACATTGTCCTCCGATCTCCTGTAAATTAGTAGTGCAAGTCATGAGTTATAAGCAACTTGAGAGTTGAATTATCCCCGACTCGATCTCAACCCTCCTCTTTCTACAGCGTGCATCCAGCTTCAGGAAGATCAACTAGTTGACACCCGATGATAGGCTGGGACTCCCGTTCCAAGGTCGGTGCTTAAGTCATGGAGTCTATTTTCCAAACCCTTTCCTCCAGATCATTTATGTGGATCGTAATCATTAAGCTGCTGAAGGTTCGTTTCCTGGAGCAAAAGATATGAAGCCCCGCATAATTGTTGACCCATTAGCACGCGCGAGTGTACCTGCACCTCGAATCTGCGCATGCGATTATACCCGTAGGCACAATTCTTCGGTGATTCAGTACTAGTTGGCTGACTTTCTCGCCGAGGTATTCCCCCATCCGACATGAGCCATTGACGGAAATAATCATGGTTACATGTTTGCAAGTCTCGGACGCGGAGTCAGCGATTCATGCATTCCATTCGAGGTGAGTCCCTGGTATGTTTGCGCGCTTGCCCGTATTCAATTTCATTTCAAAGTTACCGCCGCCGCCCTATCGGTGCGCGAGTCAAATCGACCTCAGCAGTGAAGGCGGCGGGGTGAAAATCCAACCCCGCATTCGTATTCGTTTATTATTCCGACTCCGAATCACAGTCGGAGTCCGAGATAGAGGTACGTATTTTCCCAATTCCACTCGACGACCCAGGTTTTCAAGTACAACCTAATAATCTCTTGATTTTCTCAGCAGTGCGCAACGCAGAACCGAATGAATCTAATACATCCAGGTAAATTTCTGTCACCGTGTTCAGCTGCACTGTTTAATTGAGCATGAACGCACGTTGGGTCCACATTCACGTCACGTCCAGGCGCAGCGAAGGTCATTGCATGTTTCCTCGTACTCTAACCGAATATATTGCGCTAGATTCGCGCGCAATCCAACTCGCTATGCAATATGGGTTCCGCACCTCATGATCAATTACATTGGGACACGCCACAAAAAGGTAAGTCTTTTATTCGCTATGCACTTACAGTATGATATGCAGTAGCCAAGTAGTCCACTTCACGCAAAACGCAACGGGGTACGCGCAAGGTCGACTCGGAGCGGCCCCGAGCGCGCACATTGGTAAGGATGTAGCAGGCGGAGGAAGCAAAGCGCCAGCCATGTCCACCGCGGTCCGCATGAACTACTCTGGAAGGTGGAATGCGCACCGCTGATAATGCACACGTGTAAACTGTGTCGATGGTTCGGCGGCAAAGACGGATTCGATGCGCAGGGATTTTGGGGGACGGCGGCAGAGGCGGAATGAAGCGAAACCCGAGCGCTGGGGCCACGAGCGTCACGGTACAGGGCTCCAGAAAGCGGCGATGCGTATGCGCGCGCGCATATAGCGCGAGTGCGTGATGCGCTTGCGCACGCTAGGCATTGGGGTTCGAAGCGGCCAGCGCGTAGGTATACACAAGTGAGAGGTGTCAGATATGTATATCAATAAGCATGGATGTCAAGGGAACGCACCGAGCGTGTCTGCGCACCGCTGCGTCGAGCAAGCTATGCTAGTAATACTTAGGACACATAACTGGTAGATGGAGAAGTAGGTTGGCGCCTGAGCTACCACAAGGTCTTGCCGTAGGACTTGACACGCGATAGATGAGTAAGAGAAAGACGCCCAGGGAGGATGCGACGCGGTTCATGCCGCATAATAACTGTATCCACTGCGAGACACATCGAAGTCAACACAAAATTGAATCCAAGGACGCAAGAGCTATCGAAGAATCTCGGGCCCGGATGTGCTCTGGAATCTAAACCTGGACCTTTGCTATATCTACCCACAGTGCAGCAGCCGCAGGCGCAAGTCAACCCATTTCCAAGCGACGGACTGGCAGGGAATAATCAACAAATCACATTAACTCACCTCGAAATAGGATTCTGAGTACGCAACGCACTGGAGCTGAAAAATCCGAACACGACGCATAGTCTCACGGGCGGTAGGACTTGCGTGTGAGTCTGTGAGACTCGGACGCGGGACATGTGCGAAAGGGCAGTCAGAAAATGAAGCAGAGCTGGCCTGCCGGTACACCGCAGTCGATGTATGCACGCGCTTGTGCTCGCTCAAGTGCTCGTTCACGGTTCAAGTGTTTAGATAAGTTCTCACTGCCCTGTTTCACTCACGCAGTTTTTCCTACGCAATGCAACTGACTCCCATCCCTTTCACGGTACGTCTTCGTTGTTGGTTCTTTCATCTCACCATCTGAGATGACTCTTGAATCGTCTCAGGGCATACAGCCATCCGATTTCTGTTTACAATCCTGAAAGCCTGTCTGTAGTGTGTGACCCTGGGCTTGACCTTTCATTTTTATTCTGACTGGTGTGCATTATGGCTGATCTACTTATCAACTTTGACTCAGGCCGGATGCGAGCAATTTACTTCAATTTCACGTTGGTAGCGTAAAGCTAGACAATTAGAAGACTGTAATTCTTTAGTCCGAGGTTTGCCGCCCTGCTTTTATCTTCATCGGGTCAAAGTTAACCCATCCTGTTCATCTTACTCAGAATATCAATTTCCAAGCGGGTGCAGTGCAGTTAGGGCATGAAACCGTCCCGTAAATTTACGGCGCTGCGCAGTGACTCGAAGACGGACACGATCCCCGCGTCCCTGTCCATGCCCCGCGTTGGCAGTTATAGAGGGGAATGTACACGGGCTCTGTCTGCGCCAATGTCCTGCATACCAGCCACAAAGCGCAGGGGGGAGAGAAAGGGCAAACGCGACTGGTGGACATTATATTCTCGAGTCAGCCAAAATGGAGGGTGGTAGGAAAATACCGGTGAGTTGCAAAGAAATTAATATTGATCAACATGGACTACAGAGAATTTTAGTGAAAAAGTTTTAATCCAGGGATGTTTCAAAAGCATCAAGAAGTATCTATGTACGATTTGAGACTTGTACCAGGCAGTCCAGACCATATCTGGTCGTACAACCAGCATAATGCGAGAAACATAATCAGAGCCAACTGGATGTTCATGAAGAATTTAAAGGCTCGCAAGGCCGGCATATCACCATCATCCGGACTCAACGGTTCATTTCTTGCCGTCGACTCATACACTAAAGGGTTATGAGGAGGTGCTCGTGAGCAAAGTTGAAGCACAGAGGAAAATGTATTCCACTTACCATGATGGGTGTCGAGGGAATTCTGCGAGTTCTCCACCTCGTCGATGTTGAGTGGGTCCTGATCCTCTTCTGCACGAGAAGCCTCCTCTTCGACTGCCAATATTTATTAGCTGAACAAGGTGTTTGTTTCAGGTAAGATTGGCTTACCGGAAGGAAGCGGAACAGCTTCTTCCTCTGCAGCGGTTGACTCTCCTGAAAATGTGATCATCACCTAATGCAGATCCAGAAATGCATTGGACTAACCGCCGTCCTCGCTGGCCAAGCTGTGTGTATCATGGGACTCATCCATACCAAATGAGTCCTGATTGTCTTCGTCTGAATAAGAATCCTCATCATCTACTGGCAATAAATTGCTCTCAATTAAACAGAATTTTTTTCCTTGGGATGGTTGACTTACCATGCGCAAAAGGGGAATCCATCTCACTCAACAACTGATAAAGTGGCTCCTCAAGATGCCGGCCGACGTCCTGGCTGTTAGGATCAAAACCTTTTGCGTGATGGAATTGTTGAAGTCCCGCGTAAACACTGGCATCCCACGACCTTCCATGGATCTTCATGGAGAGCGAGATGAAGGGGAATCCCAAAGCAGTTGCATCCTCTATGCAGAGATGTTCGACACCCGATGGATCAAGGGACCAATATGCTGGACATTCGGGCCATCTGAATGATGATGGTGCCGTTCGAAAATTTTCTGGTGGGCAGAGGAATAGGTAACCCTGGGGAAGGTCATCTGACATTGCTGAAAGGGATAACTCAAAACTGATCCTGTGAGGGACAACTGTTTGAACAGGTTAACGAAGAAATTGGACCAAGAATGATTCAAACGTGCCATAATCCTCAAAGTTGGATGTGATCCCGAGGCAGCTGAAAATATGATTTGCTTGACTGAGCCAGAATTCACCTCTCCAGTTCCACGTAGTTGACTTGACAGTGCTGTCAAATATATCAACAGAGGTGAAACTGGAAGTCGGCCAGTCAGAACAGATCACCATGCAGCCGAGATAAAATCATAATACCGGGTCCAGCCATCCCCACTGACTTCTCCAGTCACTCCTTTAACAGTTCTCCAATAACCCAGATAAGCCACTGCATCCGGCAGGAATGCAATCTCAACCGGGTCCTCGGGTTGATCTCCGGGGGGGCACACAATTATTGCATTCACATTCACTGTTGCGGAGGCGGAACAGTAGAAGTGTCGATGTCGTGATAGACTCCAATAGCATATGCTGTGATACTGTCTTAGTGTTAGAGCATCGATGGCCATGGCCTCTTGGTCTGGGGCCTCCGATGGTTTAATTCCCGGTAAGTTGAGTATTTGAACCTCAGGGGCATCCCAGGGGTATGCAAAGTCTGCTGGTATGAGATCCACGCAGAGCCGACCGGAGGAGTGACGAATCCAAAATGTGCATTCATTTGGGGACTAAATATCAACATCAACAAGTAAGGCATCCAAGACGATTGAACTCACCAGCCCCCGTTGAAATACAGAAAATAAATAATCCCACGTCGCCTGCGACAGTGGTCAGCGAGCTGGCTGATACGGTTAAGCTTTCATACCATGAAATCTGTGCCCTTCAGAGATGTGAATATTCGGCAAGTGGGAAGTGGCACCTGCACATACACAGTAGCCATGGATATACACCTTCATGATGGGTGAATGTTGATCCCGGAATTGTTCGAGCGGTATCAGATCTAACTGGATTGTCAGTTCGTTGGTGACCCAGTTTAAATCGAAGGTTGTACCATCGTGGAAGACGGTGGCATGTATGTTATTTGAACTTGCAGCTGCATGAAGCTGAATAATGTTGGGATGGCTGGTTGTATAATTTATGATGGCACTGATGACCAAGGTTTTGCAACCTACCGAAGCGTTATATATCTCGCAACATCCCGCCGCCATTCCTGAGAAATAATTTCAAGATATGTTTAAAATGGGGAAATTTGACATACCTCTTCTGCGTGGTCCCCTTGATATATGGCCACAGTCTTACTTGACTCTCGGCCCCCACTTTAGCAGAATATATCCGCCGAGCATGCTGCGATTGATGTTGGCGAAAGACAAGGCCCGATTCATTACCCACTCCTATTTCATGTTGGAGATCTATCTCTCCCATTGGGATCATTCGGAAGTCTGGTCAATATTCAACACTTATTCGCAGGATACATGTGGAAAGTTTACCAGAGGGCATGGTCTGAGCAGTAGTATAACTGTTTGTGACGTTGAATATACCGCCGGCCACAGTAAAGTGGTCCGACTGCGAGAAAATGGCGCCGCCATACCTAGATTAGGCGCTAGTGAGACAAAGCCCATATCGACGAAGGCTAGTAGCATGAGAGGAACTCACGATGAAGACCTAGAATTGTCTGTAGTCGCGCCAGAGGCAGATTCAGCATACCCATCTGCTTCGTCGTCCATCGATGGTGAGGGTAAGAGGAAGAGATGTTAAGCGCCGAATCACAACTGCGGACGCCCCTTACGAAGGGCTTAAAATAACGCATCAGTTGTGACAGTTTCCGTGTTACAGCAAATTGAACAGCCCTGGACGACATGAAAATTCAATGGTCAGTTCTAAAGGGAGTCGTGGATCATGAGTAAAAAAAATCGCGGATATTCACCGCCACCTCCTTTCAGCAACGCGAGCCGAGTCCCATCAAAGAACCCACGATGACAATCTGCTGTCGAACACTTCGTTCTGTCCTCTCCCTCATCGTCTTTGCTGGTCCTTGTTGTTTTAGACTCACTGGATCCCCGATATTCCGCTGCTATTGCCTTATGGGTATGATTTCCTCATTCCTCCCAATGCATCCCCGTCTTCGGTCCCCGATCTCATGTGGATCGCGACTCCATCCTGTGTGCACTTCTGCGGCCATCCCGTGGTCCCAACCTCTTTTGTCTCCCGCTAATTTTCTGCACTGTATCATTTTGAGCATCAAATCGTCTCTCGAGGATGTTTTTTGGTTTTTTCTGGACTTATCCGCTAGCCTTGCGTCGTTCACACCGCTTGTCCTGCCTCTAAATCTGCCTAACATTTGGTGTTTTGATTTTCCACCTGTAAAAACTCTCTACATAGTACCGCAATGTTACTGCTCTATCTTGGAACTACGGGAAACAATGATCCTGTAATCCCATAGCCCATGGTCCGTCTCCGGTGTTTTATTATCCCCGGGTCAAAGCTGACTCATTCCATACATCTCACTCAGAATTTCCATGCCTGTTACTTCGCTCTCCAGATTAGCCACCACTGAAATTGGCTTGATCTTCAAACCACCCGTAGCCAGTCGACGATCGATGCCCGATGGACCCGGGTTTTTTCTCCTCGAGGCGAGTGCTCATGTCCTAGTGTGCCATTTCCAACCCATTTCCTCCGGACTGTGCCTAAACTGTGATTCGCTTACTGAAGTTTCTCCTGGGTCTTGATTCCAGGACTTGAAATGAGCCTTATTTTCGAGCGCTGCTGCTCCCATTCCTTCGCGTCTGATTCGCAACCGACTTTGGTGTGCATTTCACCCATTCATTGATTTTGACTCCATGAGGATGGTGACTCTCGGCCTCAAATCTGCCTTCCAGTGGGTACCAAGGTTAATCCTCAAGCTCATCCTTCCTCGACAACCCGAGCCCCTCGTCTTGTGGCCAAGGTTAGTTCTCGTCGCTCTCATTCATCGAACGTTGTTCAGTTTTTTCTCCACAGTGGTTTCCTAAACTCGAGGGTTCCAATGTACATATCGACTCGCTTCCAGCGATCCAACAAATTTATGATCCTGCGCCCCGAGGTAAGTTATTTCTATGCACATTTCGTCGCGCAAAGAAAATTACTAACTTGACTCGGTATTTGGCCTTGAAATGCGGCCACGGCTATTATCTTTTTTCTGGTCTCTGCCGACTCAGATTCGGGCTCATGTTCTCTGGCTGCTGGAATGGCGCTCAGAAACACTGACCCGGGTTCAGCTCGGCCCTGGTTGCCGGCCTTAGCTTCTCCTCACATCGCTTAAACGAACTCGCAGGTCCGGTAAGTGAACTTGCATTTATGAAGTCATATTAATGGGCTCACTGACCGACCGACCCTGTCTGATTTTTCTGCCCTCGTCGGCAACGTCATAATCAGTTGAGTTATGCCGAATGCCAAATGGCTTCATCACCATCGGAGTAAGCCTTCGTTCATTTGTTCAAGCGATTCTCCTCAAGTCCCCACTTCAGAGAATCGTCCGGATGGATGTCGTGATCCCATATTGACCGGCAAACCTTCATCCGCAGGTCATTCAATCCCGGATCGATCTCACCGTATCTCAATTCACCTAGCTGAGGCGGTGGATTCAAATTCCATCTCCGAGCCCCTGGTGAGAGCTTAAGGTGCAATGTCCTATTTCCTGTCTTGAACCGTAATGAGCTTGCTAAAGACCTCCTCGAGTAGAAACCCCCACAATAGCCCGGATGTACTTCAACTATAATTAAATACGCACTGGTACAAAGGCGCGAGTGTAGTTCGACCCATACCCCAGGGATACACGCATCCAATTTAATCGCACACAGCAGGTAAGTCAATTCTGGGTCCCAATTCTTTGGTGGTTCGGTACCACTATGGACTTCCGGGCAGAGATACAGAGTAGTACAGACACGCAGAATTGGGATGCATATGTACGTACGGTACGTTTTTCATCCTGCTTGAATCCAATGTAAGTCGCTTGCCCACATTCCGTTTCAGATTTACTTTACTTTACTTTTGAAGTTGCAAGCGACTACGCGAGCCGAACCAAACTCAGTGGGTTGATACGGACACTAACCAAGCCCGCATCCATTCATTCTGAGTGGACTGGGCCAGATATGTACGTGCACTCGCACTGCCGATCCAATACAGCCCCAATTCTCCCTTGGAATTTCCATTTCGATTTCACTTTTGACGGTATTTCACGTAGTACTCGATACGTTGAAGGTCAGTAACAAGCTGATATCTCAATTTTTCAAGCAGCACTTGTTAAAGATACAATAGCAGATGAGTTGGTTATATGTACCGTCTAGGGTATTTGAGCTCTCGGCTCGAGCATGTGCTGAAGAAAGCCTTGCTAGCGTCCTCGCATTTGAGGCCAATCTGTTCCGGTTGGGCCCGATTCAAGTCGCTGGAGACACCAATTCGATTCAACGACACACCGGATATAATGAGCAAGTTCTGTATTTCATTTCACGCACGCTACGTACTTGTGCTTGATGGAGGCGGAGGATCTAACCGGCAAACCATTCTACTTGCCACAAGAATCGATGTTGGAGTGAGCGAGCGCCCGAACACCGGATGGCCAGCACGTGGGCGAGTCGAAGGATACACAATGCAGCGGCAGTACACGCCCGAGCACTAGGCCACCAGCCCAGCAGAGGCACCGCGGTTTGTGGGCACTGCTCGCTTGAACGCGAATTGTGCGCTTCCGACGACGCATGCGCATCGATCGAGTCGATGGCCCGCTGGACAAGACGGAGCTGGGGCAAGAGGTTCGGCGGCGGTGCGGTGGCATGAACGCGAGATGCGGCATGACAGTTACGGGCTCTCGAGCTTCCAGAAAGGGACGACGAGGGCGGGGTGCATACAGCGCCAGTCTAAGTGCTGCGCTTGCGCGCGCCGCCAATTGGGGTGGAAGTGGTCAGCACGTGGGTCCAGCGGGAGTGTTGTCAGATACACATATCGTTGAGCAATGAACACCGGCGCGCGCCGCTGCGTGTAGGTGATGCTGGCGATTCATGCGATAGCTGGTGCAATAAAAGATAGGTTTGTGACAACGGCGGACGTCGTCAGATGTTGTCATGGCGGACGCGGGCGTGGCTGGGCGAAGGGCAGATCAGCGCGGAAGTGGGCATCTTTGGTTGTCAGAACGCGAGCAACGCAGCGATGAATCGTTGGAGAGGACGTCTAAGAGAAAACTGGTCCCAGGTGTGTGGGAGTTAAAGCCCGAATGATGCCGACGATTCAAAGTGATCGCCGGTTAAGCGCTTGTCGCAGCCACTCTGTTTCTTTCCACCCCATTGGATCACTGCGCCTTTGCCCTCCACTGCGAGTCGGATTTAAATCCGAGTGCGTCCATGTAGGGGGAACTAAGGGTCTACAAATCGAGCCACTTGCACAAGAAACAGGAAGAGAAGTGAACCCACTGTGGAGCCATAGCTCAGCGTCGACACCCACTCCATGGCCAACAAAGAATGGGTCGTTTCAATTTCAAGCATCAGCATCTCTTCCATCGAGCTCACGAGTAAGGGGGAATAACTAAAGCTGTTTTCCACGAGCAAATAAATCAAGTCAATGCGGAACGATATCATCCGTATGAAAATTTGAGGGAAGGAGGAGCCCAACCTGAGCTGTGGAATTTGAACAGAAAATCCCGGCGTTTGACAAAAGACCTCCTGCGGGGTGGTGGATGAAAATTGAAGCAGTCGATGAGATTGGAATCCAAATGCATATCCAATCCAAATCGGATACGCACTCGTGTAACTAACTGGCCCACTGACTCCGAGTTGTCTCATTAATATTCAGTCCAGACCTCGCTCTGAAGCAGAAGTACGCCGAATTCAACGCCTTCGTCATGTCCAGCCTGAGGGTAGGCAATTATTTGCCGGTTCCTTGTCTTTTGAACTTCCCACTTCAAGGAATCATCCGAACGAACGTCGAATCAGTCCCATACTAACTGACAGCCTGTATCTGCCCATTGTTAACCCAACTTTTCAATCCCGGATCGAAATTCAATTCAGCGTGTCAAGGCAATGGATTCACAGTCTATCTCCAAGTCCAGATCCTGCCACGAAGCTGTCCCAAAACGACTGCTTGCCCATCGATTTCGCGTGCGGGTAAAAACCTAGGTCAATTCCTGACGTAAAGTCCCCTCCTCCCAAATTTCCAGCTCGAGCGTCCGATTATTGAGCTCACAGGCGCAAACAGATGAAATGAATCGAGACAGGTATCTGGGTCGATGATGTAGCATAACGAAAGGATGGACCAGCCTGAATTCGTTAGGCCAGAAGACCACCACCCGTCAAAAGCCCATGTCCATTTCAGTCCCAGCATCTTGAATATGGCAACGGCGGAGGGAAGACTAGGAGTTTGCCTAGTTTTGGCATAACTAAAAACTCGTTTAGTTGGCCATGAGCAGGGAGTCGTCACAGCGAGCTGTAAGACGTTAGAGTCTGTAACCACATGCACAAAAGATCAACATTTTAAAACCTATTGACAGTCAATCCAATGCTGTGATCTATTCTTCGCGTCACCCGCAGCCGAGTGAGCTCTTCTCCTCACGGGCTGTGATTCATATCATTATGGTGGGGTACGCAAACTCAAATAACCTGAATCGATCGCCTGCCTTTCGGACATGTGCTTGGAAATTGAAATCCGCCACTTATCAATCAACGTCTGCTGAATGGTCATCGTAAAAGTTAATGTATCGTGTCTTGGTAGCTACGATTGGGCCGTTGAGCTAGAATCTCTCGCGTCCTCCTAACCCTCATCAAAAGATGAGGAGAACATAAGGATGAGGATGGAGTGCATCGGATGGTATCGTATAGGCAGGGTACATGGACATGAGAAGTATACAGTCCTGGTGGAAGTTGGAGCAAAGGGGGAAGACAGATAAAGCGAGCACGGCAGAGGAGGGGCATGAGGAGGAGGGAGGGCAGAGAAGGTACGAGCACGAGGTAAGTATGTAGTAGTTCCCCAAGTAGCATGGGATCGATGTGAAACGCAGTAGGATCGATGACGATAAGACCATTCAATGGCAAAGATGCTGGGGAGCACGAGCGCGGCATCAGCAAAACCTGGGTCTGCTACGTAGTTCTACGTAGTTGGTGTAGTCTCTATAGTGGCCGTAGTCACTGTAATTCAGGGTACCACCTGCGTAGTTCTGCGTAGTCCAGGCCAGTTTACGTAGTCTCCTGTAGTTGGCCTGTAGTTCTTCTGTAGAACTCTGTAGTTTACTGGCAGTCCGTCAGAAAAATTTGTTGCTGTTACACTCTTTACTTCAAGCTTCTATTGACTTTACTTCGAATTTCTAATGAACAGACCTGTGACAACATATTTTTACTGACTACTTTTATTTACGCATTAAATTAAATTAAATTAATTGAACTGCTTCTGGCAGGAATCGAACTCATGACCTCGCGCGAACAGAGAAAATACTTAAGTGAGCAAAATAGCCACTCTCTCAAAGTGACCATAGATACATATGGAAACTCAAGTGTGATATGGGGTTCACACTGTTGCCCAGGCTTCAACGCTCTTCAACTGCTACCTCACCGCAAAGATTCACATCCTTCTTGTGTATCATGAAGAAAATATTATTAAGAGAGAAATAGACCATGAATTGGGTGAATACAACTGAAAATGAACATTTGTGGTCATTGGTCTAAAAATAGATGTCAAAACCAAAGTTGTAGAGCTCAACGAGAGCTACAAGACTTGTCTAAGGTCAATTTGCAAGAATTGGCTTCGTTAAGCCGCAAATCGCAAAATACTTTCCCGGAGCCGGCGGTTTGGAAATTTTGCACCCTTAGAATTTGGCCTAAATGTGTGTCTGAGAGGTGAAATATCATCCCATGGAAAGGAATACATTGAGCATTGTTGCAAAGTTCTCTTGCCCTCTGGAGAACTGACACGTTGTGTCAATTTTTGTCGCGTCCAGTCACAAAAGCACGTATGCGTTACTTTCCCACGCAGAGTAAACGAGACGCGTTGTTTGTGTGTGATAGAAAGTGTGTCCTATTAGGTAGCAGCCCAAACTATGTAGAACCAGAATTTCTACAGGCTCACTACATAGATTAACCATACTACAGAGGACTACATAGTACCTCTCCAACTACAGGAACTACGTAGAGGCCAGGTACTACAGAGCAACTACAGAGCACTATGTAAAAGTGCCGGAACTACAGCAACTACAGCCGAACTACAACCACTACGGCCAAAATCAGGGTTTGCTGATGGCGGGTGCGGGGAAGGGAAGGTGTAGGCGCCGGCGGGATCGTAGTCGTTTCAATCGTTCAGTGCGCCAGCGTCGGTGCACCAGCAATCCACCCAAGTTGCCGCAATTTAGCCATCGGGTGGACCAGCAGCAAGACCAGAACTCATTGTACCCAAGCCGAGATTCCGAAATCGCACAACCCAACGCCGGACGAGAAATATCAAGTTGTAGGCGGGAGGGCGGAGGAGGTGACGTCATGAGGTTACTGAAAAAGGAAATCGTCGAAGAAGGAGGTCGAGTCGTGTTGAAAGAGATTCAGAGAGGAGGGAGGAGTAGAAGAAAGCGAGTAGAGTGAGTTCGAATGGAATCAGTGCACCAGCGAAAGGCGAGCGAAGGAACAGAAATAGTTAATAATGTTGAAGCTCGAGAGAGGGATGCAGATTGATAAATGCAGGAAACCTGGGGTGCGATGGAGGAGTGTACGAAGGGGGAGAAAGAGAACGAATGGAGGGAACGGGAGATGACTCGGAGAAGGGAAAGGTTGGAAGAAGGAAACGAAACAACCACGCACTACTCCTCGTCCGTACTCTCCCCGCTGTGAGAGTCCCATTCGCATGAGGACCCATATGCGTAAAGCGGCCGTGGAGGCATCGGGCCCGGCGTGGGTGTGTTGTGGACCGAGGCGCTGCTGGACGTCGAGTGCGGTGTGATGGAGTAGTATCGAAGTCGGATTGTAAGCATTTGAGGGGGAAGAAGACGAGGTGTATGTGTGGGCTGTGATTCGACTGAGACGCGCTCGACCCACCGTAATTGGAAACCGCAGACGGCCTTGCATAACCTGCGCCGCTCGACAATGGACCAAACTGGCGCAGGCACGGCAGGACCGTTAGCAATGCTCCACAAACACGCCGCCCTACGCATCATTCTCCCCCACGCGAGTGATATCGTAGGCACCCTGCGCCGCACTGCGCACACTGTTTCGAAGACGCTATGCCCCCACGCCGCTCGATAGCACCCCGCTGATGCATACACGGCGGAACCACTGGCGATCCTCTGCCACACGCCGCTCGTACACCACACTCTCCACCGCGCTCATTATTGCGGGCGGTATCGCAAGCATGACACCCACCAGCGTTCCATGGGACATTGAAAACACAGCCCCCAAATTCCCAGTGCCGCTCGACAGCATTCCCGACTGGTGCGGGTACAGCAGCAGCGCTGGCGATCCCTCGTCACGTCCCCTTGCAAGCCCGAGCAACCCCATCGCAAGTGAGACTACTGCGAGTGCTATCGCGAGTGGTAGTGGAGGCGTGCGACGCCCGTACTGTGTCTCCAACTTCCATCCCCCGCCGCACCGCTTCGACCTCACTCGCTGCACCAAGGCCGTCTACTGACACCACCGCGTGCGCAGCTGCTACATCCATCCTGCGCATGACCTCGCGCACCTCCTCGCGCATGTCCTCCCTCTCCATCCATCCATCCTCCTCGCGCCCAATGGCAGAATCGAGCGACTCCACACACTGCCGGCGGGCAGCACACGTCATCATCCATGTACCGCATCGCGTCGCCATCGCACAGGCCGCGCCACTCGCTTCCCACACACACATCCGCGAAGAGCAAGACATCCACGCGAACACCCACTGCCGGTGCACGGCGCAAGGACGGCTCGAGAGCGAGCGCGGAGTCGGGGCGGCGGGGTATTTCATCTGCGATTGAAGGAGTCGGTGGGTAAGAATGAGGAGTATTCGGGAAAGGGAGCAGCGGGAGGGTGTGATGTACATTTAAATGTCTTCGCCCAATGGCGAGGAAGAAAGGCGAAGGAACAGAAGGGAGGAAGCGGAAATCGACGTACCTGGGACGAGCTAGTAGCATTGGATACTGTGGACCAGACACTGGACAAGAGTGTCGCCCATGTGGAAGGCCGCATTGAGCACAAAACCTCGGTAGGGTGCAGGTATGCTACCGGTGAGGGACATCGCACTCAGAGTCATACGAATCAGATGTATTGCGATTGCGTGACGTAGGGGAGGGGCTCTAGGAGGACAGACAGCGGAGCACTATCTGCTCTGGGAGTGAATGAGCGAGCGGACGGGGACCGCAGACGAGCAGCGGACTGGTGATATTTGCCAAGGCGCAGATACAGCTTCGAAGGAGCATTAAAACAAGGTACCGACGCACGGGAAGCTCGTCGTAGGCGAAGAGTACGCAGACGTCGACTGCAATCAAGCGTAATTACATGCGGTGGCGAAAGGAAGGCGATGATTGTTTTGGACGTGGGTGGTTATCAAAGGAAAGCTTGGGAGTGAGGACACGTTGCGTCTGAGCTGCGAGCACATAGTCCGAATATGCGCTAGAAGATCAGAAAATGAGCGTGGTAGAGACGAAAATCCAAGAGGCGACGCACTGGGTTGATGAATACCATGGCGCGGACTCGGCGCTGTGTTGGAGTGCAAAGACGAGCAGGATAATCGGATTAGTTGCGAGTCTGAGGTGGTTGGGTGGATGCCGTGATGGCGGGTACGGATTTGACTGGACGGCACAGCGGCAGGCCAGGGCAGCATAATGTGGAGGCAGGTAGTGTCAGGGAGGGTTTTGGAAACAATGTACTGGGTATCAACGGGCGCAAACACAAAAAAGAAATCGAAAAAGGAAAGAGGAGGAGAGAAAAAAGAGAATTTATCGTCGAGACCCAAACCATTATCCCGGCACTAAGATATAGTTTAATTAATGTTTTTCAAGTGTGCGGGTGAATGCATAGGCAAAATACATCAATATCTGTCGTCCAGTACTAGAGGTGACCACTGTCTACAAATGTACATTTCTTCCCATTATCAACGCCTCTGCAATCCGTCAGTCGTTGACATCCTTTGCACGGGACCGTACAAGGGACTGGGCAATTTAGAATATTACTATTGCCTGGATACGTACTCTCGCGACACCGTCGACATGTACGCAGTTTATTTTTGCGCTGGTTTTCAGGAACTCGACGTCTCGCCTGTAGAATAGATGAAGAAACAACAGGCCACTGAGATGCTGAGGCAGGAGGGCGAAAATCTGCCATGTCGACATCCGGATTCTGAAGATCACTGTCGAAAACAGGCTTAAGAATATATCATATGCTGAGAAAAACAATGAAGCAACCTAGTGTTCGATGTCGCAGGGTCTTCGCCATATGTTCCAGCTTCATGAGATGGCCCAGATTCTCCATTGTACATCTGGAGATCGCGGCTAGTGGTCGCACCGCCCGTGACATGGATGAACCCGCCGGTGCGAGTCTGATGTATCGCTGTGAGAGTGTTTGCACTGACCTCGCGGCTGTGTTAATCTGTCCGAGGCGATTCGAGGGTGTGAAATGGCGAGCCGATGGAAATGGAATCGGGATTTCTTGGTCATCATCGAGGTAACAACGCCGCTTGAGGTTGAACTACCATCGGGTTTCCTTTCAATGATTCGGGGAATGGAGGATGGATGCGAAAAGAGTTCACCAGTTTGACGCACCAAATCTATCTTCGCCGAAATTAAATCTTGGGATGCCCGAATATTGCTGATTTTTTCCCAGGTCTTCGAATAGGTGCTGAGGACATCTCCGTAACATAGTAGCGTGTCTTCCATCCGCGGAACCATTCCAATCTCGCGCAAAGGATTCGAAATCGATCTTCTTCTTACCAGAACTGCTTGCAAGGGCCGCGAACTTCGAATTCTGTGAAAAAGTATTCCGAGCATCAGAGTTGTGGAGGAAGTATTGGTAGTGCACTCCTTGTCGACGCCGCAGCCAGTCATCGCTGGCATTCAATTTGAATTTGGATTCGTCCCGGAGTATATGGTTCCATATTGAGCCGAGTGCGAAGCCTTCTATACAGCGAAGTAATAGTTAGAACGTTGATAAGGCAATGAGAAAATCGACCAGGGACTGGGCAACTCCAAATTTTCATCGTCCGTTCATACAGATCGTATTAACCAGTTGGAATACGAAGAGGCCCCATCCACACATCAGAAGATAATTAGCAAGAATGATGTTCGGTTAAGCATAGCGAGCGTGTAGTGATAATTCCAGTCGACGCCAAGTGATGCTTGCGAATGCCTGTATCAACTATCGTTAGTCTAACCAATAATGATGGTAAATAATCAACCTGGAGATTGTAGCGGTGCGATGGTCGTCAAGCAATTACTGGAAGACGGGCCCCGCTGAGACAGTTAGAATCAGATTTCGCAAGACACGGAGTCTCACCATTTAATGCCCCAAATTCCGATAGATATCACCGTGCGGTCCCCTTCGACCGGTTACTTCCACGATCACATTGTACTTTTGCACCCATATTCATCTACCCCGCCTTCTCTACATACAACACCAGGGATGTCTGACAGATATCCTTCTCGCGCAGCTCAAGAACGGCATTGGCTTTTCCCATGCCTTTTTATCGAAAAGTGGTCGACCAGTTTCGGCATCGGTGCATCGCGAATGCATTGTAGACATGCTGGATGGCGGAACTAAAACACTGGGAGGCGGAAATATCGCGGAACCGCTCTTGAACCCATCGTGCATCTCGGATAAGCATGATCAAAAGTTATATTGAAACTCGGCGGCATGTTTCGTCCACGATCAAACGCGCTGCGGATCCCAGCGCATGATGTGGTCCCGAAGGGTGCGGAAGAATGTGGCTCGTAATCCATGTGCCGGAATTGGGATCATGTGGAAGGCATGAATATGTCTTTCTTGATTCTGGTATACGTAGAATCGATGTCGATCGGATCTTCGGCCAATTTACGCAGGATTTCGAGGAGGCCGGCGCCGAGAGGAGATGAATCAAATTCATCCTCGGTCAGATCATCGGTCGAGCGCGTTTTTTACCTAGCCTTGTTTTAATTCGACGAAAATCAATAGTTAAATGAATTCACCTTTGGGTCTTCGCTGACTTTCCCGTGCGCCTCCAACATCTGTATCCCAACGGCTCTGTGATCTGCTTCCGCTGAATTCCATTCAACTCCAATTCGTCATCTGTTTCACTGCCATCCCATCAGCAGATGCATGGTCCGCATCAATACTCAACCGGGAATGAGCACTGAAGTCGCCAGTTGCAGGTTGCAGAGGTTGAGGTGGATCCAGCGCTGATTCATTTCCTAAAATCTGTCAGTCCTCGAAGGTATCCAGTTAAATAAAATCACTGGTATGGGACGGCGATCAAATTCTAACAGAGCGAGAGGAGACAAGTTGAAAGTCCGACCACCGACTTTATTTTTAGTGAGAAAGTGTTAGAGCACCAGACTTGGTGCGACTCGAGGACGATGGATCAAGATGAAGATTGCAGCAGCGGATGGAAGAACCAAACATCTATATCGATGATGAGCGGGTTAGGCTGTTTCGCACGCCAGAAAAAGTTGCGGGCTGCAAGAGGCATCCTCCCATATGCTGCAATGTCCCCTCCTTCATGGACCAAAAGTGCGACCCGAGTTCCGGCGGGTGTCGCGTTGAACTAAATCAGTGGTGCAATTTGGTTATTTCTCGAAGATGAGACGGAGGCAAAGACTCAAGGCGGCATAGTTGAGCAAGTCCGGACGCGTTTCAAATCTGTTTCCCATTCTTCACTCTTTCGGAAAGTGGCCTCTTTTGGAAATATGCGCGAGGCTTTTCCGCGAGCTTCTCAAGTGAGCCGGAACTATTCTTCTTGATTATTCCCCTTCGGATTGCGAATTGCTTGAGATCTATCACGTTCATGGAGCAGTCTACGAGCTGTGGAAATTGCTTTTTCAGACGCGTCAGGTCGCCTTTAATAGCAGATCCTATCAGGAAGACCTGCTGGGAGATGAGGAGGCGAAGAAGAGCGGTAGGTAGTCTTTGAAATCGATGGACCTGCAGATAATTTAGTTATGGATGAACTGCACGCCGCCACAAATTACAATTAGATTTCACGGACCGGAATAATATAGATTATATCGGCTCGGAATGTGCAGCAATTTGAAGTATGGATACACCAACCTGGCGCGAGATGTTCCACTCGGCGTCCAGGCTCACACATAAATGCGCTCTGGGATCAATATCGAGAGGGGCTATTAGCGATGAGAGTGCACTCTCAATGAGGTTAACTGTGCCAAGATAGTTCACGGCTAGACTCGTGGGAGTGTTGATGATTTTAAACCATGAGCGGCGGCCATTGGGGTTAACTTCTCGGCAAGTGACGGAAATGCGGCGAGGAGCATAGCCTTATCCTGACATGTACGCTGAGACCCGAATAATAATAAAATGATGCAAATATTGTCACCTTCATTGGGTCGTCCGAATAGACAACGGCCGGATCACTATAGCCATATCGCTTTGCCGATGCGGCTATCCCCATAAGAGGACCCAATCTTTCCTCGTGTCCCTTTGTAAGAGTTAAGGCCTGTGCGCGAATATAGAACGAGCTCATGCACGTCCACATCGCCCCAAAAATAGGTACCCCATTCACATTGGCTATATGTTTGTTAACCAAAGTTTTAATCAGAATGGATTCATTGTACCGAATCGAAGAAGTACCTTATGGCTGTCGTCAATACACAGATTTTCCGGGCTTTGACAGGCCGTGTGTTGATCTGCATCCGCCTCCTCGCGCTCAATGGCCTTGTTCATCATGGAAGACAGATACGGCACGGTGGGAACAAATCCGTTATATTGATTCGGGGAGCCGAAATCACCAAAGGCGGATATTGAAAGGTTCAGAAGAGATGCATGGATGTTAGGCTGGTATGATTCGGATCGGCGCCATTCCAGCTCAAAGATTGACTCGAATACTGCAACTGCAGAGTATTGAACGAAGTGTGTGCATCTCGAACAACAGTGAACGAACTCCTGTCGGGCCCATTTGTGCTGATTTGCTCCACGTAATAAGTGAGAACTCGCCGCGATAACCCGCCTTTGCGCGATAATACGCAGGAAATGCGAGTTGCAGATAACGCGGAAGTGAATTCAACAGCTTTGTAGTCCAGCCATGAAATGATGTTTGCAGCCTTTGCGACAATAGTAACCCCAGCTAACAATGTAGAAATTATCCTCCAGATCAGTGATGCGGCGAGGAACAAATGGCCCATTTTTTTCAAGCGGATTTCCGCAATCTGGACACCGCAGTATTTCGACAAAAAAATGGGGAAGCCAAAGAAAAATTCGACGCCTATACAGTGTGGTAGGTTCGAAACGATGCTGAGACAGAGATACTACAGGTTCTGGGGGCCGAATCCAGAGGGTGGCGGTAAACCTGATTGCGACCGGCCCTCTGTGAAAATAGTCGGTTTCGCGAGACTCCGGCCTTCTTTGCTGCGTATGATAGGCTGCACAGTCTTTCGAATGTACTCATACTCCCATTCCGGCATTCGCTTGCGCCGAACGAACCACGCTGGACATCCGTGAGATATCACTATCACTCGAAGACGTGATCGATATCCGAATGCGTGACATACCTGCATCCTTCTGCGAACCAGCAGCTTCAGCCTCCCAGATGCGTCGTCTTCATTCTGTGATCCATCCCCTCGTCCTCGGTGTCTGAATTGTATGCGAACGCTTCTTGCGTTGAGAAGAAGGACCTGGATATACATCAACAACTTTCTACAGTCAGACAAGGATAGATGGACGAACGAGACGTGAATGCTTGGATTCCTGACGCAGGTCATCGGTTGTCGGACCTGAAAGATGTGCCGTAGTCTGGGCTTGGGAACCGGACTCGGAATTCAAACCTGTGGCAAATTATGGGTACACATCCTGAGCTTGCTGGCGAGAATATAACTCACCTCGCAGGCCTCGCGTTCAATACGGTCTATCTCATCAAGATCCCGGGTGCCCAGTTATTGCATTGGTCCCAGAGCCCATTTCGCCGTGTCAGGACCTATGGCAGCGCTTGGGCTTGACGTGGAGGCGCTTGTGCTTGCAGCGGCATTGGAAGCCAAAGCAGCACTTTGAACGATTGTCCACGGATTAGCCTGGTTGCTGGCAAGAATTTACGACGCTTTTTCGTTGGTCCTCGTGTGCCTTGTGTGCCAAGTGGTCCAGGACTGTGGTCAGGCTGCTCTGGATATTGGAAGACAGATCAGAAGTTTTCGGCAGCACAACAAATCCTGACACACCATCGAGCTCTGAATTCTTTGGAGGACGTCCACGACGTGGAGCACCAGCCGGTCGAGGTCCATCTTTAGATCCTCGTGGTCTTCCGCGCGGAGGCATGAACTGTTTACGGTGTTGCCTAAGGACACTGAAATTTCCTGCTTGTCTGCGGTATTTTACGCGTTTTTCGCATTTAAAGTGGCAGAGTAACGATCCAGTGGCAGAAGAGTGATGTGAAATGGCCAAGAACGTTTGTTGGTAGAGGAAAGGTCGGAAACAAGCAAGACAAAGGATAGTTGTGACGTGACAAATTATCTGCCAGTCACAGAATTATCTGCCATCCTCTGAGCTCGCAATACACAGAACACGTAGGAATTTCTGAACTGGCAAACCTTCTTTATATTCACTTAATGTCTCTACAATTATTTTATGGATTTAGAGGAAGATTATGTAGAGCTGCAGAGAGTCGTGGCAGATAACCGTACAGCCACTGGCAGATAATACCCAGCTGATCTAATCATAAACCTCAGGGAGCGAGCAACGCATAGACGACGTCACCGAAGAAAGAGGCGCAAGCCAGTGATGGCGTGTGATGGGACATCAAATCGGCATTACTGTACTCGGCCGAGGGGACCAAGTGTTCATCAATTTCGGATTTTTCAATGTCCGGGATGCCCGATAAATCTTCTTCTGAGTGGAGGCGATTTTTCACCCATCAAAAAACAATCTGGGTGTCCCGCATCACTGAACACTTCAATTAGCTGCTGCAGCGGGTTGCGGCGAGTTACTCGACAATCCAAGTCTGTTCGGAACTTCCCATATGCCTAGAGTATGCCACATTTTTACTGGGCATATATCTTTCTGCTGGTTATCATCCAATATTACCTTGGATATTTTCCAACGTGCCGTTTCAACGCACTTGACATTTTCTCAGAGCAATTTGAACTAATTCGAACACACAAAAATGAGCGTAAAAAGTAGGACACACGACTAAGTAAACTAGAGTAAATAGGAAGGAAAATGAACAGATAGAAGTGATTTAGGACCTCGTGATCGTATCCACCAGATGCATTGATTTTTTTTATAAAAACGATACCTCGATGGGAGAGCATCGCCAACCCGTGACCTCTCCTCCTTTCACCGCGAAGTCAAGTCTCAAATCAGCCTAAAATTGATGATGGTAGAACAACCAATCTCGGCAAGCTGCGAAAGAAAATAGCATTGTTTCATGGACTAACAAGAATTATCTCCAATGTATCGAAAAGCGTCAAGAAGTATCTGTGTACTATTCGAGACTTGTACTGGATGGTTTAGATCACACGTGGTCGTACAGCCAGCATAATGCGAGAAACATAATCAGGGCCAACTGGATGTTCATGAAGAATTTAAAGGCTCGCGAGACCGCCATTTCATCATCATCCGGACTCAATGGTTCAGTGTCCTGGCTCTGGGTTTTCGCCGGCTCGGGCGCTAAAATCTCGATGAGCCACATCCGGGCCTGAGATATTCCACTGACCGTGATCAGCCTTAGCTGACTTCTGAGAATTTTCTGCCTCATCAATTATGAGTGATTCCAGATCCATTCCTTCTGCTGCACAAGAATCGTGATCCTCAACTTCTAACATTTATTAGCTGAATTGAAAGTTTGGCTTCAGTCGGATTGGCTTACCAGAGGCAAGCGGAACAGCCCAATCGTCTGTATCTGTTGACTCGCCTGAAAATATGGTCAGAAGCCGAGTTGGGTCTTGGAAATCCAGTGGACTGACCATCATCCTCGCTGCCAGGGCTGCGTATATCATCAGACTTGTCCATATCAGGTGGGTCTTGATCGTCTTCGTCTGAATAATAATGCTCCGAGTCATCATCAACTTGTAATGTATATTACTATCAGCAGAACAGCAGAATTTTCTTAGGAATAGCTGACTTACCATGTGCGAACAGAGGATCAATCTCACTGGTCAATTGATAAATTGGGTCCTCAAGATGGTGAGCAACATCCCGGCTGTCGGGATTGAAGCCTTTGGCCTGGTGGAATTGCCGGAGTCCGTCATAAATACTGTCATCCCAGAATTGTCCACTGATCCATGTGGATAGTGATATGGATGGGAATCCCAGGCTAATTGCATCCTCCATACTGAGATGTTCGACACCCGATGGATCGAGGGACCAGTGTGCTGGATACTCGGGCCATCTGAATGACGATGGCCCCACTTGAAACTGTTGTGGTGGGCAGAGAAATAGGTAGCCCATGGGAGGGTCTTCCGCAGTCAGGGCAATTACGAGCTCGAACTCAACATAATGCACAAAAGCTAGTTGAATGGGTCAATAAGAAATTGGCCACGAATGGTTTCAGACATACCATAATCATCAAAATTGGACGTAATCCCGAGGTGGCTGAAAATATGATTCGCTTGACTGAGCCAGGACTCGGACTTCCAGTCCCACATATTTAACTTGAGAGTCCTGTCAAATATATCACCAGAGGCAAAACTGGAAGTCGGCCAGTCAGAACAGATCACCATGCAGCCAAAATAAAATCGTAATACCGGGTCCAGCCACCTTCCATGACTTCTCCGCCCACTCCTTCAGGAGTTCTCCAAGAAGCTAGAAAAATCTCTGCATCTGGCAACTCAACCAAGTCTTCGATTCGATCCCCCGATGCGCAGCCAATTATTGTTTTCAGATTCACTGTTGCGGAGGCGGAACAGCAGAAGTTTCGACGTCGTGATAGATTCCAATAGCATATTTCGTGAAACTCTTCCAGTGTTAGAGAGTCGATGGCCATGGCCTCTTGGTTCATGGCCTCCGATGGTTTGATTCCCGGTAAGGGCGATACGTCAGGCTGCCCAATGACATTCCAGAGGTGTGTGAAATTTGCTGATATGGGATCCACGCAGAGCCGACCTGAGGAGCGACGAATCCAGAATGTACATTCATTTTGGGACTGAATATTGACATAAACAAGGAGGACATCCAAGATGATTGAACTGACCAGCTTCCGTTGGAATATAGAATTGAAATAATCCCACGTCGCCTGCGACAGTTGTTAGTGAGCTGGCTGATACAGTTGACCTTTCATACTATTAAATCTGTGGCCTTCAGAGATGTGAATGTTCGGCAAGTAGGAAGTGGCAGCTGCACATACACAGTAGCCATAAATATACACCTTCATGATGGGTGACTGGCGATAACGTTCCAGGAAACGTTCAAATGGTATCAGATCTAATTTGAGTTTCAAGTTCTGTGGTACCCATTTTAAATATATTATCCCACCATCATGGAAGACCGTGGCATGTATGTTATTCGAACTTGCTGCCGAATGAAGCTGAATGATATTTGGATGACTGGGTGTATAAATTAGTCTCCACCTGGTGAAGGCTTTTGTATGGATCCTACCGAACCATCATGTAATTCGCAACATCCTTGCGCCATTGCTGCGAAGTGTTACAAATGTATATCAGGAAAGCACACCAGAACTTACCTCTCCTGCACCACGGCCCTGATACACGGCCACCGTCATGCCCGACTTTCGGCCATCTATCTTGGCAGAATATACCCGGCGCACACGTGTCCTTTCTGGGTGGTGGCGACCAACAACACCTGTCTCTTTCTTAAGGTGTATTTCTTCGAGAAGATCGATGTCCCCCATCGGGATCATTCGGAAGTCTGCGCGAGATCAGTATCCTTGCCAGAACTGCAGGGGAATTCTACCAGAAGGCACAACAGGAGCGCCAGTGTAGTTGTTTGTGACATTGTTGAAATTGTTGTTGAAAGTGCCGCCAGCCACCGTGAAATGGTGCGACCGCGAAAAAATGGCACCGCCATATCTAGATTAGGCGCTTGGCCCACATCCATGAAGGTAGCAATGAGAGGAGCTCACGATGAAGACCCAGGACTGTCTGTAGTCACGCCAGAGCCAGACTCGGTATCCATGTGTGGTTCTTCGTCCATCGATGGTGAAGGCAAGAGGAAGAGACGTTAAGCGCCGAAGTACAGCTTCCACGCCCTTTGAGAAGGGCTTAAAATAACGCATCAGCTGTGTCCGTGACACAGCAAATTGAACAGCACAAGTACAGCCCTGGACGACATAAAAATTCCATGGTCAGTTCTAAAGGAAAGAGCCCTGGATCGTTAGAAAAAAGATCCGCGGATTTCACCGCCACCCCCTTTCGACACTGCAAGTCGAGTCCCATCAAAGATCCCACGATGACAACCTGCTGTCAAACATTTCGTTCTTGTTCTCTCCCTTATCGTCTGTGCTAGTAGTCTCGTTCCCATCCGTTATAGGGCAGTCGCTCGCTGCGCTCGCGGGCAGAAATCCTACCGGAGATACCGGATCCTCGGAAATTGTTCCGAGGCAGAAGTTTTGATGGAATTTGATGGGGGAGCACTGCCCTATAACGTCTGGTGCAATTCGTATAGAAAACATGCGAGCGTGTCACGCTCTGATTATCTTTCGCTTATCGGGTGACTCGACCGGTGTGACCAAACAGTGACAGGACGCGCCCAGTGACAGCTCCCTTCCATCGCGTCCTTCCTTCCTCATACGCTCGGCTTCTGTGATGCCCGTGCAGTCCCGCCTTGACGGCCACATCAGAGATGCTCAGAAATCTGCCAAGCTGCTACAGAAGGCCCGCGATGACGCCAACAAGACGCGTGAAGGAGGTTACTGCTCCGCTGCTGTACGCGCCAAAATCCGGAACGAATTTGCCAAGCGCAATCCCGGGAAGATAGCCCACCCATGGCAGGTTAACATTGGGGAGGCACTCGAGCTGGGCCTCGACTGCTCGCTCCTGGCAGGAACCGGCAGTGGGAAAACAATCCCTTTGTGATGCCGCTCTTTAGCCAGCCGGACAAGATTGTTATAATTATATCCCCGTTGAATGCACTGGAGGAAGATCAGGTGCGTGCTATATCTGCCTTCCCTGCATTGTTTTCATTAACAATGTCCGACATTAAGGCTAAACGATTCCAAGAGATAGGTATCTCTGCGGTAGCGATCAACGGTGACACCTATAACGATGAGATTCATAAGGTGCGTACAGGATATGTATAATAATATTACCTCTAACGCGCAGCGCAGGAAATTGAGGCTCTGAAAAAAAATGTTATAATCACGTCGCCGAATATGTGCCTAAAACATGAGCGCTTTCGCAAGCTTCTCAGCAACCCCAAATTTGCGGACAAGATTGCAGCATTTGTCATCGACGAGGCGCACTGTATCACGCAGTGGGGGGATAAATTCCGCACTGAATATGCGGAGTTGGGAACTCTCCGAGCATTTGTTCCCGTCCACGTTCCTTTTCTTGTCGCCTCGGCAACTTTACCTCCCCCTGTTCTCGCTCAAGTTCGGAAAACGATGCATATACGCGCCGACAATTCATATCATGTCAATCTCGGCATCGACCGTCTCAATATTGCGTGGATCTGCCGCAACATGAAAGGAGCGAAGTCCGATCTCGAAGCGCTGGATTTTTTGGTCACTGCGGATGAACTGACGCAAACGATGGTATTTTTTGATGATATCAATTTGTCATTGGAAGCACTCAAATATCTTCGCGCTCTACTTCCGGACGCGAAGAAGGGCGAGATTGCAGCGTATAGTTCGCGGCGAACAACGCGAGCAAAGCGTCGGGTCATGGACGAATTCAGACGCGGAAAAATCAAGATTCTACTCACGACCGAGGCCGCTGGAATGGTAAGTTTATATGTTGTGAACTCTTACGCGTCTAAACGGTTCCAGGGATGTGACATGCCATACATTGAGCAAGTCGTGCAGTTCATGGTCCCGGCGTCACTTTCCATCTGGATGCAGCGCGCCGGCCGTGCTGGCCGGACCTTTACTATTTTTGCGCGAGCGATTCTTCTCGTTCAGCCGAGTGTTTTTCAAGAGGTCAAAACAAAGAACGGGGTTCCGATACCGGAAAGCGAAGGGACAGTCTATCGCAAAGACGTCGAGGAGGGCTTGCGGGATTGGATTGAGACAGAAAATTGCCGGCGCGAGGTGATCGATGAGTACTTTGATAGCGGTGTCGCTCGAGAAGGTGTTTTATCTCCTCTAAAACCTATCACACAGCCGTACTGATTTTTTTAACAGCTCCGACTGGCATATGCTGCGACAACTGTCTTCGAAAGACGACCCCGGAGCACCCGCTGCTAATGAAGCGTGCCCCTGTTATCGAGCGCCCCGGCTCCCCAGCTCCCGATACTGAGGACTCCCCACGACAAGAGCCCGACGGGAATGGCAAACGCGGCATGGATCAGGCCGCATCTGTCGCCGATCGTCGGGATCATCACTTGCAAGGGGCTCGAACCCGACTCGAACGCTGGCGTTCCGAGACGTGGAAGGAATTGTACACGCGGCGACCATGGGGTTACCAGGTTCTACTGCCAGACAAAGTGCTGACTGCGCTGGCCGCGAAAGCACGCTTCACGTCAGTCGAAGACCTCATCGGTGGTGGCTGGAGTCCCACGCATGCCCGGAAGCATGGACCCGCCGTTCTCGAAATGTTGCGTGAATACGACGCGCTGTTCCGGGAATTCGCAGAGGCCGAGAAGGAGGAACGCGCAAGACTCCGCAAAGAACAAACAATCGCCAACCGAGTTGCAAAAAAAGCCGAAGCCAAAGCTCTCAAGGAGAAGGCGGCTGAGATACGGAAGAATACTCCTAAACCCCCACCTAAGCCGCGCGCATCCAGGGCTAAAAAAGCGAAGACACAGCAGGAGAACATTCCTCCGCTGCCCATTGTCCCGCACACTCCATTTCACCCCATCCAATCTGTCTCGACGTCAACACCGAATCCATTCGCTCTAATTACCCTGCCCCACTTATCACCCTTTCCGACCCCGGTATCCCACACTCCACTTCCATTCTGGCAGCACACTCCCCATCCTCCCCAGACGCCGCAAAACACTCTTCCAATAGTTCCGCCCATGCCAGCACTGAATTTTTCGCCTTACATGGAGGCAAGTCCTGTTCAACGCGGATTCTACATTGCCCCACCCGCAGAATTACCCGATACGATGGGTTCATACCGCCACTATTCGGTCGCTACGCACCCTCCCCCGTATTTACAGCCACCACATGCATCACTTACCCAAAATCCCGCCAACACCCCGGCTACTCCTGCGCACTTTTATGGGGCTGCGCTACCTGAACGCCCCAAGCCTCGTCCTCTATACAAATCAAGGACCTCGACGCTACCTTCCCATGACTCCGGTTCACATTTGAGCGACGTGTAGTTGGTATTCTTTCCGTGTTTTTTTTTTACTTGTTAATTCTACTAGACTATATCTTACTTAATTAGCTAGTATCTACGTGGCGTAGTTAATTTTGATCTTGATTAACTCGATAGAAGAACCAATGTCTTTTTGTGTGGAGTCGGTCACTTGCGCCGGATTTGATGGGATCAGCCTCGGATTCAAACAAGAGTAAATTGGCTCTCAAGGCCAGCCATAACAGCCTTGGGAGGTCAAAAGATCATAGAAAATACTTCTAGTAGTCTCAATTAATCTTTCGGCTTTTGAAACTAATAAATTACAAGCCCGAACTGGTGGAACACGGAAGGTGCTTGACAGAATTGCCTTATTTGGCCTTTGGCGTTGAAGTAAATATATGTTCAACCACGGGTGGGGGGTCCCATTAATTTCTTCAAGAAAATTCCCATACCATAATATCCCCTGTGAGTTTTGGAATCCATAATAGCATAACCAAATATTCAGCAGTTAGTTTTCTATGGTAACTACGACAGTAAAGATGCAATTGGCAAAGCATCGTTGGCAGGCCCTGTATCCCAATCTTCCTGCGTCGATCTTGGATGCGAACGCCGCCCCCACCAGCCTTCAATTGTATTCAGACGCTCTAAATTCTCGGCGCCGAGGTTGACAACATCCGAGGACTTTTGAGTAACTGAGCGGCCCTTGCAATATGTGTGCAATTTCGACTTCATGTATATGCCGGTAAGTTTGGCAACATCTGCTTCTTTGTCCGGTATGCCATGCCGTGCACCCCTAGCTACTGTTTTGAATTGTTTCTCCATGTGCCGCTGGACTTTGCGCAAGGTCGGGATTGCCGGGGACACTTTCTTTATATAATCCATAGTCGCACCGGGCCCCATAGAACGGTAATTGACCTGGGAAGTAAGAAAATGTCAGGGAATATTTATGAATCAATCTGAGACTAACCTTGATGTCACATATGTTCTCTTCCTGTCCAAGATCAAATAGAAGCCAGGAACTTTCGCCTCCTGTCCGAGACATTAACCAGCAGAACTCGGTGATATATGTTCTACAATAAAATACATGGTCAGACATAGGGACTGGGGAGAAATAAATAAAGTACTTGATCTCAGGTGTCCATTCGCGATTCAAACCTTGTAGCAGCTCAAGAATTTCGATTGTATATTTCGAATTGCCGCCGCCCGCAAAACGGAAAAGTAGGGTAGGAAGCAAGTCCTGCATTCGTCCAATATCACCAACCTTTATGGCGTCTCGCAGCTGTATATAGGGGAGGACATCTGTATTCCACATAGTCCATTGTCGTTTCGTGTGATCCTGTTCCGACTCGGGCAATTGATCAAGGTCAACTAATGCTGCACGAGATGCATGCTCGCGGATAATTTTGGTTGCCATTGCATAGAGCTGGGTTGGTGACTGGGACTTGAGTTCCGCAATTGATTGAACGTTGCCCGCGACCAACCAACATGCACGAAAGTGAGCCTCACTGATGTGTTTTATCGCCTCGTCTAGGTTGTGCCAAAACGGCCCCTTGGTCGCCTGCGAAATCAAGCCTTTCCGGTTCAAGACATCGAACGCCTGCCCACATTAGCTGATGTACTCAAGTACTGCGTGTGGAGGGAGTTGGCCAGTGCCATGACAAGATGAAACCAGCCGAAGATGGGAATCATCCAGTCCATCCGATCATAGGAATTATAATCCTCGTGCCGATACTTCCATAATCCGCGGAGTCTATCAACAGTCAACTGGTCACCAAGCCAAGCAATTACTCGCTCGAGAGCAGTGCGCTTCATCTCGTCCTCGGTGTCAAGATGAAGTTGGCGAAACCATTCAAGCATAACACGAATTGTTCCATCATAACTGGCTTCCTCGAACGGAACTGTCTTGAGAATGAATGGCCGGATCGCATTTTCTAGTCCAGTTGGAGGCTTGTGAACAGGTGAAGGAGGGTCGAATGCAGCCGCATCACGATTCAGGTAGTCTTTGAACTCTGGACTGTTGAGTAAAAGAGAAAGCACAAAGTGCACGTCCTGTTCCTCCATCCGGGCATCTGCATCTGAGTTTCCATAGAGCACGTCCGCAAAGTCAAACATCTTGTCGCAATTTAGCGCTCGATGGACTTGAAAAAGTCGATTTGCCTGTAAAGACAGCGCAGCACGGAGAGGAAGAATCCATACAGTAGCGGCACAACCACTGATAAAATGACTTTGATTGTGCAGCCGTTGGGAAAACACTCGAAGTGGGAAGTCGACATTGTCGTGGGTGATGTTCCAAGGCAGTTTGTGTATCAGTATGCGTACTTCTTCCATTGCGCGATCGGAAAGGACCCCGAAGGCATTTGCTGCCCATTTGTGGCTCATGACTATGCCAAGGACGTGCAACGCATCGAAGGCGCGGGCAGAGAGACCACATGCTTTTAAATAAACTGCCCACAGCTTTGGGATTCGTCCACGGCGGTGTGATCGGGTGTACTGGATTTGAGATACTATGTTAAGGACGACCTGTTTCATGGTAAATACTGGCAGAAATACTACATTTTTCACGCACCATGTCGGGGTCTTTATGTTTGTTCCGAGACTCTTGCAATGGAGAGTATGCGGCATGGCGAAGTACTTCCCACAGAACAGAATTTCCAGCTTTAACTTGAGTCTTGAAAGCCTCGAAATCAAAGCTAGTCAAGTGCTCCTCTGAAAGGTCTTCCGGCGGGGAGAGGAACAACGGAGCTGACAATTTTATTCCGCGGTCTATGCTCTGGCAAACAGCCTTGAGTGCAAATTTGTCCAGAGGTCGGCACGCCCCAGCAGGTGTGGTACCAGAGGTCCTAGGAGGTTTATACCAGCGTTCCAATATTCCGGGCAGCTCGTCGCTGACCATTAACGAGGTTCGAGCATACGTACACTTCTTGTCTGAGATACATTTTGCATCGCCCCAACAGAGAGCATCAAGGAAGAGCGGGAGCGGGAGTCCTTCAGACTCCATGCAATCAAGCACCTTCCTGACTTTCCCAACAATGTCTGCTCCTTCGAGTTTGGCCTTGTCCCGTCGCACTTTGGCGAGCTGGATGGGATCCCCTTTGTCAGGCTCCGAGTCCTCATCAGATAGATCTCCGCTACAGTCATCTGGCTCGTCATCCACATGCTCCAGAGAGTCATCGAGCTCGAACTCGGGGTCGTCGAGGTAGAAAAAGTCATAGTCGTCGGGCTCGTCGCCGTCCATGGCTGCGTTAGTCAATTAGGAGGCACTCAGGAGTGTTATCAGCTGTTATCAGCGTTATCTCTATGATTATCGGGTGTGACAGATGTGACCGATCAGTGCGATCGCATGGTTACTATACGAGTTACACCAGATGTTCGGGTATGTCTCTTCCCCCGCCTTTTTCATCAAAATTTCTGCCTCGGATCATTCCGAGTGACATACCCGAAAATCTGGAGCCGAGATTACTGTGCTAGTAATCTCGGCTCCAGATCTTAGGGCGGTGCGGGGAGGATCAGCGGACCGAGAGATCCGAGGCAGAAAATGATGGGAAAACAGTCGCGGGATCACCGCCCTAACATCTGGTGCACTTTGATCGTAAAGGGTGCGCTCAGTGACATCTGTCACGCGGGTCACAAGTCAAAGTTTCGGTTACTTTTGCTCTTGGGGTGTTATTGCAGCCCAAGAAAATTCACAATTTGTATTCACCACCTCTGAAATACCATACTAATTACCGTGGTGCGGTTAAATAGCGTCGGGATAGAATTAGACGGCCAAAAACCCTTGCTTTGGGGAGAAAATTCGGAAAACAGCGCCTGCAGGGCGGAGACCACGACAATGCACGTTAAATATCGTTCCACAACTGTTTTACATCATAAAAATTTATTTAAGATCAAATGAAGCGTGTTGAGCACCTGCAGAACTCTGTGTTGAGCAAGCATCAATCGGAGGTTTGCACAGGAACTTATGATATCGGCTTGAAAAACATCTTTTATGCCATATAGAGTTTTCAAAGTATTGTCAGGTCATAAAACAAGGGATAAGACATTTTACATTGTCCAAAGTCTCTGAATTGCCTTTAGAATGTGTACATCACTGTATCCCGAATATGGCAGGGGAATTTGTGTTTGAGCGGCCCAGAATGTGTCGTAACATATGAAGGACATATTTATCAAGATTCATGCCCATATGACAAAGGATGGGAGAGTAAGTAATATTTTGGTACAAGCGTGACGTGAGCGCACCCTTACCAACCAAAGTACACCAGACGTTATAGGGCAGTGCTCCCCCATCAAACTTTCATCAAAATCTGCCTCGACAACACAAGACGGACCGCCACTTCGCTCCGGCATCCTCGAAGAGAAATGGTCATGAATGTTATTTAAATTAGTGCCAGTGAACAATACAAATATTGTAAAAAAGACACGGGAACTTGACCAGAACAAATGAAAACCAAGTCCCACTCTGACTACGAGACTTTCACGAAATACTTCAATAAGCCCAACCAAAGGCTGTCAGAAAATATATTTTGCACCGTTTCCAATCGATAGATGAAGGAGCCGAGCGTGGGCATTAAATTTCCAGTCGATCAACGTCATGGAGCAAAAAATTGAACCAACAATTAGGGAGCCATTGGATATGAATGGAAGGCGACAACAGAACAGCAGTGTCAATTGAGTGAAGCAGAAAATGACCGCGATAGAAGAGAGCAAGTGGAGACATCGTGACGGTGGAGCTAGCCTAGAAATACCCGCTATCCAGTAGAGTAGAAGTGATCCAGAGCCAATCCAGAGTAGACCAAGGTCCCAGAAGTGGACAGAAGTGAGGTGGGAGCATCAAAGGATGTTGCGCAAGTCCAGTAATTTGAGAACGAGGGAAACGGGCAAAAGATTCCTTCTGGTCTGAACGACAGACGCTACGGGCTTTATATATCTGGAGAATCTTTCGTGGTATTGCGTGGCAATTCGGCTTGATCGAAATAAAAGTGGCTGCGCCGTGGGCAGCAGCAACTGCGGTCAACTGTGTTCTGTTAAGAATCAACTGTGGGTAGGTCAGCTGTTTAGCCGGATGGGGTTCTTGAGGGAAAATTTCAAGACGGCTTAGGATGCATTTCAAGATCTGCCAATGCGGGACTATTATGGTTGAAACCCGCTCAGACTGCGCGAGATCATTTGACGTCGAGGAATGAGAGCTAGATGCGAGTAGGAAGGAAGGAGATAAGCCATATGGGGATGAAACCAAAGAGATACAAAGAATCGCGAAGCATTTCGTTAAAGAACGGTTAATCTGTACATATTATCCCCGGTAGGACCTCCGCCCGCGAGCGCAGCGAGCGACTGCCCTATAACGTCTGGGAACGAGACTACGGTGCTAGCCCTCGTTGTTTTTGATTCACTGGTTTCCGGATATTTCACTTAGATTGCCTTGCGGGTGTGACTTACTCATATTCTTGTCTTGTCTTGCCGCCTTAGTAATGGGCGGCCATCCCCTTCTTCGGTCCATAATCTCAGGCTTCTGTGCATCGCGAATCCATCCGGAGTGCACTTCTGTGGACGTCCTGTGGCCCTAAGCTAAGTATTTTGTAATACTATCACTTCGAGCATCAAATAGTCTCCCGAGTATTTGATTCTGTTTTTTCTGGACTCATCCGCTAGCTTGGTGTCATTCACACCGCTCTAAGATTTGGTGTGGCACTGAAATTTGATTTGGCACAAATTCGTACTGGTGCGCATTGGTGCGCATTGTTGTCAATTTATCTTGGATCTAACATCTTTGATACAAGCAGGATGTGAGCGATCGGCTTTGACTTTGCCTTGGTAGCCAACGGGAAGACAATTGATCTGTAATCCTATAGCCCAAGGTAAGTCCTTATTATGCCTAGGGTCAAAGCTGATTCATTCTGTGCATTTCACTCGTATCCCCGTTACGGCGATACCCAGAGCTGAGTCGTTCCCATTCTTAGCCAGGGCTTGAACTCCTCACTGAGATTGACTTGAACTTCAAACCGCCCTCAACCAGTCGACGCCCGATGGACTCAACATCTTTCCTCGAGGTGAGTGCTCACGTCCTAGTGTCCCATATACGATCCATTTCCTCCGGATTCTTTCTTGACCGTAATTGGGTCACTGATTTTTCTCCTGGGCTTTGATTCCAGGATTTGAAATGTGCTTTATTTTTGAGTACTGCTGCTCCCATTCCTTCGCGTCTGATTCGCGACCGACTTTGGTGTGCATTTCACTCATTTTTTAAAATTTCCTTTCACTTCATAGGACTCGGCGTTGAATCTGCCTGGCAGCGGGTACCAAGGTTAATGCTCGAGCTACTCCTCCCGCTGGAGCCCGAGCCCCTGGTCCTGTGGCCAAGGTTTGGCCTCGTTGCTTTCATGCAGTGCACCGGAGGTGCGTTAAGTTAAATTCATCTAATTATATCAAACCACTGGCAGACTCGTCTCAACTTTTCCAGACTTCGTTCAAGTGAATCCAAACTTCATACTACGGGTAATCACTTGGACGAACGTCGACTCAGTCCTATGCTCACCGGACTCCTGTATTCGGACGTGATTATCTATTATATCCCGCCCCAACCTCAACGTACCTCAACTTGAATAGCCGCTTCTCGATCTACCTTCAACCAGTCAATGCAAATCCTCCTGAACACGGTTTCATTCAACCCGTCCATTTTGTATGCATGCATACAATATAACCCATAGCCACAATTACTCCCAACTCGACCTCAATGTACCTCAATTCACCCTTTCTACAAACTGCATCCAGTTTCACGATCAAACAGTCGACGCCCGATGATAGACCCGGACTCCCGCTCCAAGTCGAGTGCTCAGTTTCCAACCACACATTTGCTACATATTCATTTTGGACTCGGACGGAAATTATTAGGCTGCTGAAGCTTCCCTCGAACAAAGCCCCGCATAATTGTTGACCCGTTAGCGCGCGCGAGTGCACCTCGCATTCGTACATGCAATCATACCCGCAGGGACAATTCTTTGGTGATTCAGTACTGGTTCACTGACTTTTTTCGCCCAGGTACCATCTCATCCGACATGAGCCATAGACGGAAATAATACAGGTACATTATTTTAAGTCTGATGCCTGTATTCATGCACGTACGTATTTCATTCAACCTGAATCCCTGGTACGTACGTGGCTCGTTTGCCGTATTCAATCTCATTTCAAAGTTAACGCCGGCGCCCTACAGGTGCGCGAGTCGGACCAACCTCAGCAGTGAAGTCGGTGCGGAATCACCTAGACCCGCATTCGCATTCGTTCATTCTCCCGAGTCCGAATCACAATCGGGGTCCGAGGTAGAGGTGAGTATTTTCCCAATCTCACTCGATGTGACCTTCCCATTCACCTGGTCTTCGAGTACATTACTCTACAATCCCCCGAGATTCTCAGCAGCGCACAACGCAGAACCGGATGTACCCATTCAGGTTAATTTCTAACATCGCGTTCAGCTGCACTGTTTAATTGAGCACGAGTGCTCACTGAGTCCGTGTTTACCTCCCGGTGCAGCTAAGCTTATACTCACGCACCACATTTTTCCTCATAGTCCAACCAAACTCATTGCGCGAGACCCGTAATCCAACTTGAGTACATGCTATGCGATATGCGTTCCAGCAACTCAATTCTATTAGGGACACGTCGCAAAAGGTAAGTCTTTCATTCGCCACAGATAGTATATATAGAACACAGTAGCCAAATAGTCTACTTCGCGCAAACACGACGGGTACGCGCAAAGTCGACTCGGAGCCGCCCCGAGCGCGCGCATTGGCAAGGATGTACGAGGCGGGGGAAACCAATGTGCCGGCCATGTCCACCGCGGTGCTCTGGAAGGTGGATTGCACGCCGTCGCTGACGCACGCATGTACACCTGTGTCGGTGGTTCGGTGGGAAAGACGGATTCGGTGCCCAGAGGTTTAAGGGGCGGCGGCGGCGGAATGAACGCAAAACACAGCGCGAGAGTGGTGGGGCCGGCGACCGTGCAGGGCCCCAGAAAGCGGCGATGTGTATGTGCGGGCGCATACAGTGCCCAGTGCGCGAGTGGTGATGCACTTGCACACGCCAGGCAATGGGGGTAGAAGCGGCCAGCACGAGGTGTCAGATATGTATATCGATGAGCACGGATGTCCAGGGAACGCACCGATCATGTCTGCGCGCCGCAGCGTCGAGAGAGCTATGTTAGAAAATGTAGGGACACACAACTAGTAGATGAAAAGATAAGTTTGGCGCCTGAGCCAAGGTCTTCCCGTAGGATTTGCCAAGGGATAATGAGTAAGGGAAGACGGCGAGGGACGATGCGACACACTGGGTTCATGAGTGCCATTGGGCTGGCTTGGTGCCGGGTTGCAATTGGAGTGCGCAGAGGAGCAGCTGCAGGACCAGTCGCGATTCCGGGTGGATGTCGTGATGGCGGCCGCGGGCGTGGCTGGTACGGCCAAAGGATAGATCAATGCGTAGGTAGTTGCTGTTAGTTAGTCAGAGCGCGAGCGACGCAGCGACGAGTCGTTGGAGAGGACGTCTAAGACAAGAAATGGTGCCAGGCGTGCGCGTAGTGGGTCAAAAACCAAAAGAATGATGCCGGCGATTCAAAGTGATGGCCGATTAAGCGCTCGTCACAGCCACTCTGCTTTCTACCACCTCGTCTCCAATCCTTCGCTATGTCGCTATGTCGCCCGCTTGTAAATCTGCGCGGCTCCTCGTCTCGTCGCCCTCCGGATCCGAATTAACCTGCCCCTGTGTCCGCCGGCCCCGCTCGCACCACTGGCAGCACTAGTACTCGCGAGTCGCGACATCCGCATCCTGGCTAGTGCCGCTCAACGCTAACGCGACGGTGCTCATCAATCAAACGCACCCGAAACTCTGCGCTCCCTGTACATCTACGTAACTAATTTTAATTCATCTCATCTTTCTCCACCCTCACACTCCATCCTTGCGCTGGATGAGAACGTGCCCGGGCGTATGCAACCCTCCGCATAATTCGCACTCCATCGCGCGTGTTGCACCCGGCGCAGACTCTGAGACCCACCCATACTCGTGGTCGCGCCGCGCCGTCATTATATGCATGCCCCTCAGATCGCTGCACTAACGTCCGCGGCGGCGCGAGAGTTGCGATCCCATGCGTGTCTGTATGAACCGCACGTGCGGAGCTCGACGTGTCCATCCCTTCTCTTCTACAATGTATCCCCACTCTGTGCAGGATTGCCTCTGTGCTGTGGGCACCAATCCGACATGCTCGAGCGTCGAGTCGGTCCTCGCTTTATTCGAGCCTCATAACTTCGGAGAAACAAGTCCACACATCGCTGTCCCAATCAAACGACTTAACTTATAATTGTCGTGTCCACTGCGAGACGCATCGAATTCAACACAAAATCAAAGCCAAGGACCCGCAAGAGCTGTTGAAGAATCCCGTGCCCCGGAATTCTCAACTCAGACCCCTGAAAAATCTATCCACAGTGCAGCCGCCGCAGGAATACAAGTCAACCCATTTCCAAGTGGCGCCCTGCCACGGAATAATCGATAAATCGAAGTAACTCACCAGGATTATGAGTACACACTATGAATGCGAAACTTGAGACACGCGCTTGGCCCTTAACACATCTTTGAAAGGGCTGTCTGAAAATTAGAAACATGCCTACATATGTATCTGGGTACGTGCGGAGTCGATGCATTTGTGAACATCCCGCTCAAGTGCTCGTTCAGGTCCAAGTGTTTACATTAGGTCTCACCGGCCTCGTTTCGCTCACAATGCTTTTCCTACACGATGCAACTGACTGTCGTCCCTTTCGCGGTACGTCTGACTCTTCGTTGTTAGTTTTTAATCCTATTATCTGAGATGACTGTGGATTTTTGCTTACAATCCTGAAAGCCTGTTTCATCTGCCCCGCAGTGTGTGACCATGGGCTTGACATTTGCCTTCGCTTTAACGTGTCGGTTCCCTTTCATTTTGATTCTGACCGGTGTGCATTATGGCTGATCTACTTATCAACTTTGATTCAAGCAGGATGCGAGGGATCGACTTGAATTTCACTTTGGTAGCCGTAACGCTAGACAATTAGAAGACTGTAGCTCTCTAGTCCAAAGTCCGTCACCGTTGTTTTATTGTGTCCGCGTCGAAGTTAATCCATTCCGTTCATCTCGCTCGGAATTTACAGGCCGGTTACGTGGATACCCATTGGCATTGGATTGAACCAGCCCCTGCTTCCTACCACCATGTCGAGTTTTGAAACTCTGGATAATCACCCCGCTCTGGCCCCAATGCACGACATACCATCTGGAGAACTCATCCCACAGGCTTTGCTGCACGAGTCGGCGAAAGCGGGCATATTGGAGTCCCAAAACGGCGATTTTGTGGGATCAGCAAGGATGGCCGAGGACTCATTTCTTGGACTACCCATGGCGGCCAATGGCTCTAAACCGGCTTTCACCCACCCTACCATGTCTAAACAATTCGGGGTGCCAATGCAAGACACGCATCCCGCGGGATTGGTCCACATGGACCTTTTCGAGACTCTTTCATCCACGGGACCCATGCACGAAACCTTTCCCTGCGGCGGCTTCCCAGGACGGACCCATGGCCACTGGACCCCTCACGGACTTGACAAGTTGGACCCAATCCGTGGCGCGGAGCCCCAATCCTCGACGGACCCTGCTTCGCTGGCACCTCTGGCGATGATCGGCCAAGTCGGATGCAGGCCCGAATTGTTCCGCATCATGATCGACAACCGCATGCGGATTGCGACGGTCGTTTACTTGGTGTTCATGTGCGTCCTGGCTCTCAACTGGACCGTGCGTTGGCGCACTCTCGTGAAACGGCCCGGGGCTGCGCTCAGTTTACGTTCCGTGGTCCCCAAAATTTGTGGTAGGACCTGTGTGCTAACTTTTCCACCCGCTTATCAACTTGCCGTGCCATTTACAAGATCGGGCTCCTCGGATTCGATGGCCGCTGGATCCTATACATCAGGCGGGATGTTATCGCTGACCGCAGGAACCTCGGGATCCCCTATTCGTGGTGGTGGACGGACAAATCGTGGCAATGGGCGAGCGCGCACAGGACCCACGGATTCCACGGATAGTGTAGCTACGGGTGATCTGAACACAACGGCCGCTGATGTCAAGATTATGTATTGGAATATATTCAATGATTTCACCCTTAAACTGACGAGCGTTGAATTCCGTTCCTTACTCACGCCGTATGATATTATGCTTTTTGCGGAAACTGATATGCTCCCGGGCGAAGAGGATCCTGCCGAAATTCCTCGTGGTTATTCTTTCGTCTCGCTCCCACGGAAACCCCGGCTCCGGACCAATCGGCGTGGTGGAGGTATCGCAATGCTAATTCGCGATGATATCGAGTTCGTAAAATCCCATTTGAGTTCCCCAGATATTCTTGTGCTCGACCTCGGATCCATGTGGATAATTGGTGCGTACATTCCACCGGTAACCTCTCGATGGCAGGGCTGGACGGAAGTGGAGCCAATTCAGCAACTTTGGGAAACGGTTGCACTATGCACTCCAAATCCGGAGAAGCCGGTCTTACTGCTAACTGATATCAATGGCCGAACTGGAAGCCAGCAAGTGCAAGGTTTCTCGGAAGCTTGGCCGCGGAATTCATCTGATCCCACGGAAAATTCGCGAGGACGGGCTATTCTAGAGGAATGTGATAGGTATGGGCTTTGCATCTTGAACGGTACCTCGCTCGAAACTACTTCCCCGGGCCGTTTTACTTCCCACCAACCTCGTGGAAAATCGACGATTGACTATGGCTTTGTTTCGGAAGCATTGCTACCGCTTGTTCGGAGCTTTCATGTTGAATGCCCTACGCCGGACCCCAAAGATGACTGGGCTGATCACACCCGTATTTGTGTTACCCTGGATGCTGCCGCAATTACACGTACATCTGTGCCAGTCTCCGTACGCCAGTCTCTTCCCACTTTCACCCGCTCGGAGGTGGTCGATAGGCTATATCAAGCAACGATGGATGCGAGAGAAAGCCCCGACGCGGCTTTGAACTCGATTTATGGCCCTGTCCTGTCTCATTCAGCACCCATACATATTTACGTGGAAGGTACTGCTCCCGGATCGGTGCGAACCAAGTCTGCGGGCGCCGGAATATGCTTTGGCATCGGTTCAGCATTGAATACTTGTATTAAGGTACCTGGCCCTGGGAAACCCACCGCGGACAGAGGACGGATATTTGCCATTCATGAGGCCCTGCAGAAGGTCGAATCGGATAAGACATTGGTTATATTCTGTCCATCGAAGATGGTCATACGCCAATTGTGCTATGCTGCGGCGAAAAAGATGGCTATTGGATGGCCCGGTCCAAACGGAGATTTATTCAAAGATACGGTGTTACTATTGAGTAAAAGACATGGCCGGACAACTTTCGTGCATATAGAATCGAGGGCAAAAAATGATCGCAAGCAGGAAGCATACTCTTTGGCAAAAGCCGCTCTGGAGGTTCCACAATCAGCAATATTGTTCGAGGCAACTACAGCCAGTACCGTTGAATGCAGGAATTCTCATTCTCCAGTCCCGAATATCACTGCATTTTGACAGGGTCTGGACCCACCTTAGCCGAGGTTTGGCGAGGCCGGCGCGAGGTGCCTCGGCAGACCTAAGCGGCTGTGTCCAGGTCTGCCGAGGCACCTCGCGCCGGCCTCGCCAAACCTGGACTGATGGGGTCCAGGCTCGGTTCGAGTGTATGCGCAAGGTGGTCACGGATCTCGAGGAAACATCACCGGAAAGGCCGAAACCGTGGAAAGATTAGGAGGACGATGCTGAAAATAAATCCGATGAAAGCCACCGAGGACGCGCAAAAGTGCACGAGCTGCAATCTGGTCTTCGGGCTGAACTCCTGGCGTGCAAAAATATCAAAGAATTTTGGGATTTTGTCCGATTGCGTACAGATGCTCGTCCCAAAAAAGCCAAAGTCTCGCTCGATGCTCTGGCCCGCGACTTCGAGGAGCGGTTGAACTATCCTGAAACACAGCCTGCAACTTTCAATTCTGACCAGCTTGCCTTCAATGCACGAATGGCTCGGGAGCTTGCAACAGAACTACCAGACACGTCTCCTCGTCAATCTTACACACGAGACATTACGCTGGAGGATATTGAATGGATGAAACGACACATATCCGAGCATGGTCTGGACACGGCGGTTGGCGTAGATGAATTCTCATACAAGGATTGCCTGGAGATACCCAACGAGAAGTTATTGGAGTTCTTTTTATGCTGCGTCAAGAACCGCAAAATCCCGCAGTATTGGTTAACCGCACTCTTGATTGGAATTCTCAAGAAGGATAAAGATCCCACGGACCCGAAAGGCTACCGCCTTATTGCATTGGAATGCTGCATGCTCAAGATGCTCACGTTGATAATTGACTGCCGTCTTCGTGAGGGTGCTGAGGACATCGGTGCAATACCCAAATCCCAGAATGGCTTCCAGGAACACCTTCGAACGAACGACAGCGCATTTGTGCTGCTCTGTCTCATTGATAAGGCGCAGGACCTGAATAAACCTCTGTACGTTGCTTACCTAGACCTCAAAAACGCGTTTCCCGGGACAGATAGATCAACACTTTGGGTTAAACTTGCGAAACTCGGGATTTCGGGCCCTATGATCGAATGGTTGAAATGTCTCTATGAACGGATTCAGTACATTGTTCGTTTGGATGGCCAATACGCACCGGAATTTAGGTCTCTACTTGGTATATTGACTGGAGATCCTGGCTCCCCCATCTGTGGAACCTGTTCATGTCGGATTTTATCCTCGCCATCACCCCAAGGACATCCGACTGAATGGTGTACCTATTAACCAGATTGAGCACGCAGACGATGTCATGACGGCCTCCTCATGCCCGTCTGGATTCTAGATGCACCTGAATGGATCACAGGCATGGGCCAACGACAATGGCTGCGAAACGTCGATCCCCAAATGCTTGTATCAAATATTTGGGCCACGACAAAAAATCTATCCCACGTTTCACTTGGGAGGGAAGGCAATACAGCAGGAACAAAAGGCTCGCTACCTGGGACTCTGGTTTGAAACCGGGTGCAAGTTTATGTGGAGGGAACAATACCGAGTCAAGTCGCGAAAGGCCTCGAAGGTAGCCAATGTAATCCTGGGACTAGATCGCTTCGTTGGGAGTCTGCTGGCATGGGACTTGCGGACTCTTTATATGGCTCGCGTAGATCCGTACTTGACCGCCGGATGCGAGGTTTGTCTGGACGTTGAAGAGAAGAGCCTCAAACTACTTGAGAAGGTACAAATGAAATTTCTTCGCCAGATGCTTGGAATGGGTTCTCGCTCCATGAAAGCCGTTCTGTTCTCTGAAACTGGGATCTGGCCTATCAGATATCGACGGGTTTATCTGGCACTCAAAAATCTGGGCTATTGGATTGGCCTGGACCACGATAGGCCAGCTTGGAATGCTCTCCAGGAATCACTTACTCTGGCACGTGCTAAAAAGATCTCCTGGGTGAATGATCTACGGATTATCCTCTCTCGCCTCTATGTGCCGGTGGAACTTGACATTTCAGGACCGCTGGAAATTTCGCTGATTGAGGAGACAATGAAACGGGTTAAACTGTCGATGGAGGCGTGGATCGATAACGAGATAGAGACATCATCGCGCACCAAAGATTTGCTAACGGGCCGGCTCGAACTCGACAGTGAAACTGGAAAATTGGTCAAGAAATCACTTGATTTCCGGCACTATCTACGCCTCAAGACTACGGACCATCGTCGCGCATTGACACGTATGGTGCTATCGGGCCATAGTCTGGCCGTGGAACGTCGGAGATGGAAGGAGAGAGGCAAACCCGTGGTTCCAAGAGAATGGCGTAAATGCAGGTTCTGCGAAGAGTCCATCGAGGATCCGGCCCATGCCATGTTTATCTGTGACCACCCAGAGCTGAACAAAGTGCAAGAAGTCTTTCTCAAAGACCTGTATCAAAAAATTCCGGAACTTAAGGATGCATTTACCGATCCTATGACCTTCTTCAAGGCCGTACTTTCTAAAAGGGAGGCCACTCCGTTCCTGGGGAAACTGGCCTTCAATGTGCTCAAAATTTATGATGGCACACCCATGCTGTTAATGGAACCACCAGCAGCCTAGGCAAGACACAACGAGCTGGACCCTATATACCCGCGCTGGCGCTCTGTGACTTTTGGTTCCCCTTTATCTCTGGCTGTTTTTCAGCTTGGTTTCGCCTCTTTGGAGGCAAACCTGAGCCTGTGGCTCTCCCCAAAAGTCCGTGGGTCTACTCCTTTGGAGGCAGATGGTATGCATGCTCTTGCAAAGGGAAAGCCGTATGACAGCTTTCGGTGGACTGGTGGACACCGGGGATTTTTACCTGGGAGGAGAGAACTCCTCCCGTACACTTGCGTACCCCGCTTGTGGTCAGGTCCCACGAGGTTTTAACCAGAGGTCCAGCCATTCAAACGGCTGGCCAGTCCCCCGATTGCCAGCGTCTTGTGCGTTCGACCCCCTGGAATGGAGTTGTGCTCGGTTGGCATCTTGTAGGATTCTGTAAGGATAACCACCCGTACAGTACTACATGTTTGTCTTCCGTAAGCTCGCTGTTCAGCTTGTGGACCACGCGAGTATAATATACCCCCCCCCCCCCCCCCCCCCAACTTTGCTGCACATTGCACCGTTCTACCAACTTTAATTCCACCACATAGGATGCTTCAAGTTCGGCCGCGTCTCCAGCAGAGCCTAATCCCCGAGCGCACCGTTCCTCTGGAACCCGAGCCTCTGGTCGGGGTCCTGTAACCAAGACAGTCCTGGCTCGTTCTCCTTTTTTGGGACCTACTCGTGTTTTCTACTCACATTTTCTTACTCTGCATTTAACCCACGGTTCTAATGTCCTGCAAGCTACGTGAATTCTATCGCAAAATTAATTACTGACTTGACTCCTCGGATTCTGTGTCGCACCGCGGCTGCGGCCGCCATCCTCGATCGCCGGCTCAGTATGAGCTACACTTCTCTGTTGGCTCCATCACTGCTCCTTCGAACCGGGCGTGGTTGAGCTTCTCATGATTAAAGCATGCGAAATTGCATCATTTAATTATATCCACGGGCTGACACTCGTCTCACTTGTTCTAGCTTTCCTCATCAACTTAAATTAACTGTTTTTGCAGACTACATGCACCTCCAATTCGTCGCCGCCCGACGATGGAGTCGAAGTCCCTCTCTGAACTTCCTTTTCCCGGATATTTGTCTTGGACTATGCAGTAAGCAGATTCCTGGAGCTGCCCAGCGCATAATTGTAAACCCGTCAGCGCCGCCGGGTGTGCTTGGATCGCGTGCATTCAATTATACCATGCAGGTCCCAGTCTCTGTCCCAATTTTATGCTCATTCGATAACGGGTAACTGACTTTTGCGCACTTTCTCGGCCATGCGAATAGCGAGTCTGCACTCTGCGATGCATGCATATGTGTATGTATTTCATCCAGGTAGGTTTCCTTGGTCCCTCGTCTGCTCACCCGTATTTTATTCCAGGCTAGTCCATTCCAGATTTACTCTACTTTGGATAATTTCAAAGTTATCGCCGCCGGTGCCTGTGCCCGAGTCAAATCAAACTCAGCGATGAAGTTAGCGCGGAAACCCAAGAGTTGAGCGATCTCTGGATCAGCCAATAAGTCCCACGACCCCCCCCCCAGAAAAGGAAATTTCATCAGTTGCCATCACAGCATCATTTCTCAGCACATTCCGTTTTTCAATGTTCATATGCAGTAAGAGCTCAAAGCCATAAAAAATGGTATGGTACTATTCTATGGTGAAATTACCTCTGGCACTGGGAGCAACATTGGCAGGATGCTCGACGACTTTCTGGCGATCACCGAGTGCTCATCAGCTTACCTAATCATATGGCCAGATCCAGAGATCGCTCACCTCTTGCGGAAACCAATCCCTACCGCCAGTCTGGGTCCCGGTATGGTCACAATTCCAATCCGCGCCGGTTCGATCTTCCTGCCAATCATTCCGATTTCAATTTGGCTGCATTTCATCCGCCTTTCAAGTGCGAGTTGTCAAGCTAATCTCTCGATTTTTTCAGTAGCGTGCAACGGAACCGAGGCAGTCGGGTAAGCTGTCGTCATCGCGGTCCTCTGCACCGGTTAGTGTCAATGAACATGAGCGCGGTGTCCATGTTCGCGTTCAAGACCCCGAGGAGAACCCAGGCCCAAAACCCATGCGTGCCCTGCATCCGCATTTGAGGCCAACTCCCCAATTCGATTCGTTGGAGCCCCAAACTAACTCGGTATGTGTTTCAATTCAATTCGGATATCGGAGATCACATTCAGGCAAGTCCGAATTCATTCATGCTATGTACTCACAGATGATAAGTAAAGCGCGAAGGAGCTAGCAGAGATTCGATTTCGCATGCAGATGCCACAGGGCGTCCGTACGGAGCGGCTCCAAGCCCGCGCGCGCGCAAGGATATACAGCAGGAAGGTGCGGTGCCAGGCTGGGCACGTGCGCTGCACCTCCGGTGCCCTGCTCGCTGGAATGCAGATTCGAGGCCTCCAATTTTGCGCGCATCGCCATCGCGTCGGTGGTGGGCTGGACAAGACGGAGTCGGCGCAGCAAGTTTGGCGGCACGAGTATCCTGCGGCCGGCGGGCGGGCAGGGCTCCAGGTCGAACGTAGAAAGAAAAGAGACCTGAGAGCACAGAAAGAAAAGGAATCCGAGACTCTTGTGCGACAGCGAGCGCATCGGTACACAACAGTGAATAGTGTTAGACATGTATTAGTGAGCGCGGGACGTATCGAGAATATCAATTGCCTGGATATAAACGACGCTGCATCAAGTGCAGGCGTTGTTATTAGTGAGATTGCGGACGTGGGTGGTGATAACAGGAAAGCTCGGGAGTGAGGACGCGTTGCGTCTGAGCTGGGAGCACATATCTGGATGTGCGCTAGAACATGGGAAAATGAGCAAGGTAGGGATGAAAACCGAAGTGGCGATGCACTGGGTTGATGAGCACCATTGCACGGACTCGGCGCTATGTTGGGGTGCAGAGTCGAGCAGGACTAATCGCAAGTCTGAGGCGGTTGGGTGGATGTCGTGACGGCAGGCAGGGACTTGCCTGGACGACACAGTGTCAGGTCAGGGCAGCGTAATGCAGAGGCAGGTAGTGGTAGAGAGCGAGCAACGCATAGACGACGTCGTCGAAGAAGAAAGAGGCGTGAGCCAATGATGACCTGTGATGGAACATCAGCTCAGTATTACTCGGCTGTACTCGACCGAGGGGCAGCAACACCTTACCCTACTTTTCGACCAAGTGTTCATCAATTTCGAGGTCCGGGATGCCCGATAAAGCTTCTTCTGAGTTGAGGCGATTTTTGCACCCATCAAAAAAAAATTCTAGGTGTCCCGCGTTACTGAACACTGCAACTCAGTGACAATTAGCTGCCGCAGCCATTTGCGGCGAGTTATTCTACAATCCAAGTAACTTTTCGTGTGAATGGCTTACAGTCCTCCATATTTTTACTAGGCATGTATTTATCTGCTGGTCATGATCCGGATATTTTCCAACATCCCATTTCAAACCGCTTGGAATTTGCATGATTAAGTTCTGAGCGACTTGGAACCAATTCAAACACAAGAGGGGCAGTCTGGAAATTTCAATATGCATGTACAGGACCCTCTCGCATTGGGGAAGTCCCCAGGATTTAAGGGATCCAGATTTGTTCCACGGCCCGTCAGTCCGTGAGCATCGCCACCCCCTGTCCAGTTATCATTGTTGCGTCTTTCACCAAGAATTGAGTCTCATTCAGATGAAATAAAACTAGCTTAACTTAAGTTCCGGGCGGTCGGAACCGCCAGCCGCACTTAAGTTCTCTCGAAACTTAAGTTCCATCTGGCTACCTACGCCGCGTGGTGGGTGCAGGTGGGCACTACGAACTCAAGTTCCACCCAAACACTTAAGTTCTTCTAGCACTCAAGTTCGTCCTGGGACTTGAGTTGCAAATCCATTCATAACTCAAATCTGATGAGCGTACCTACTTGACTTAAGTCCGCATAACTTGAGTGTGTACCTTGAGTGCGTCCCTTCTACTCACGTCCTGCCACCGAGGTTGCACCCCAACTGCCCCGCTCTGAAACTCTGTGTCCTTGCAACCTGTATGAATACCTTAATCCATAGTCAGTAGATAATAAAGATGTTTATGAGCCATCGCGCACCACAGGCATTCATCTCGCGAGTCGCCGCTGAAACCCAGCAGAACCAAATTGATAAGATACAGAGGAAATAAATTGGCAAGAACTTGCCACGGTCAGCAAAAGAGCAAGTCGGCTTGTTGGCGGGTGGCATCCGTGGTGCCGCTTAGTGGTGCGCGCCATTGTCTATTAATCTGAATGATGTCGCCACTTGACAGTGTCACTCCGTCCCGGTTCCTGGCCTCATAGGTGGTCGTTGCTGGGTGCAGTACGTTCTTCGGTGGGTGGTGGTCATTGAGGTCCGAAAAGACAAGTGATGAGCAACGCGTAACCAATGCGTGACATACCACAATGGGAGATCACCAAACACGCCACAGCACATCACTTCGACTTAGCTTTAACGTCGATGAACTCTTTGCTCGAGCCTACCATTTCCCCTCAAATTCACCTCGCATATCTCAGATGTTTTTCAGATCAATCTATGCAACCTCAAGTCAAGTTCAGGTCTGATTTCAACGACTTTCCGGTGGCATTCATGATTCTGGTATGCCACCGTGTTTGTGTTAACTAACTATGCCATCTTGGGTAAATGACAGATCTACGGTATCAGTGCATAAACTTTCATTCACACAATTAACTCAAGTTAATTTCCATCCCTAGGAGGCTGCATTAGAACGTCAAAAGAAGATCGCGGCGGCAGTCAGCATCAATGGGGCTAAACCAAGGTACTTGTTTTTTTCTGAATGTCAGCGGTTGTTGATGTTGCTTATATAGCCACGAATATGTCGTGAGTCCAGCCAAACCCAAGCACCACTCTATGAGCAGGTACGAAGTTATTTTGAAGCTTGAATATGTAACTGAAGTTCCTGTAGAACTTGAGTTGTGCTACATCTGAAGACGCTGTGGAACTTGAGTTGCTCCCGAACTCAAGTCCATGGACTGAACTGGCAATGCACAGAACTGAAGTCGGAAAAGCGGAACTTAAGTTGTCGTTAAATTCAAGTCTTAAGCCCTCATTGTTTACGTATATGATATGTATATGAACTGACCTCAAGTTCGGTTGAACTGAACTTGAAGCTGTGGGCGAGCTTAAGTCGCTGCAGTAAGAACTTAAGATTTGACCAATAGTGGCCATGGGGTGATATATAGGTCTCTACGCTACCTTGATGGAACTTAAGAGGTAAGACTACTTAAGACCCCTTGGCGGTTCCGACCGCCCGGATCTTAAGAGGAGCTAATAAAGTATTTGCATTCAGCCAACATGGGTAATGGCAGTAAAACCTTGGTAATCTGCAAAGAAAATAAGATTGATCATCATAGACTACGGAGACTTTTTTGTTTGAATGGATTACTCCTGGGATGGTTCAAATTGTGTCGGAAAGCAACTGCCTATGCGGGATTCATACCAGACCACATCTGGTCGTACAAAGAGCATAATGCGATGAATAGAATCAGAGTCAACTGGATGTTCATGAAGGATTTGAAGGCGTGCGAGACTGGCATTTCGTTATGATCCGGACTCAACGGTTCATTTCGGGCCATTGACTCGGACACTGAAATTTTGAGGATGTGGGCATGAGCACGAGCCAAATTTGGGCACAGAGGAAAATGTATTCCACTTACCATGATAGGTGTCAGGGCAATTCTGCGAGATTTGGGCCTTGTCAATGTTGAGTGGGTCCCGATCTTCTTCTGAACAGGAATCCTCGTCATGAACTTTCAACATTGATTAACCGAACAGAAACTTTGCTTCAGTAAGATTGGCTTACCAGAAGAAAGCAGAACAGCTTCTTCTGTAGCGGTCGATCATCAGCTAATTCAAATCCAGCAATGCATTGCACTAACCATCATCCTCCCAAGCTGAGCTGCGCGTATCACCCGAATCACCCATATCAAATGTGTCCTGATCGTCTTCATCTGAATAAGACTCCTCGTTCACTGGTATAAATTACTCTCAGTCAAACAGAACAATTTTCTTCGGAATGGTGGACTCACTGTGAGCGAACAGAGGATCAATCTCACTGGCCAGTTGACAGAGTGGCTCACCAAGATGGCGAACGACGTCCTGGCTGTCTGGATCGAAGCCTTTCACCCGGTGAAACTGACACAGTCCAGCGTAAACACTAGCATCCCAGGACCTCCCCTCGATCTCCGTGGAGAGGGATATGGTGGGAAATCCCAAAGCAATTGCATCCTCCATGCTAAGCCTTTCGACACCCAATGGATCGAGAGACCAGTATGCTGGACACTCAGGCCATCTGAATGACAACGATCCGATTTGAAAATCCTCTGCTGGGCAGAGGAATAGGTAGCCCATTGGTGGGTCCTTCGTAGTCGCCGCAATTTTGATATGGAAATCAATGTCAGTGATGACAACTAGTTGAATGGGTTAATGAGAAAATCGGACCAAGAATAGTTTCAAATGTACCATAATCTTCAAGATTAGATGTAATCCCGAGGCGGCCGAAAATATGATTTGCTTGACTGAGCCAGCATCCACGGCTCCGGCTCCCGACATACAACATGAGAGTGCTGTCAAATATATCACTGGAGGCAAAACTGGAAGTCGGCCAGTCAGAACAGATCATTTTGTCGCCAAAATAAAATCATAATACTGGGCCCAGCCACCTTCCATGACTTCTCCAGTCGCTCCTTCAAGAGTTCTCCAATCATCTAGATCAACCTCTGCATCCAGCAAGAGTGGAATCTCAACCGAGTCTTCCAATCGATCCCCAGAATAGCAAGCAATTATTGTGTCCAGATTCACTGTTGAAGAGGTGGAACAGTAGAGGTATTGAAGTCGTCCCAGATTCCAATAGCATATTTTGTGATACTGTTCTAGTGTTAGACCATCGATGGCCATAGCCTCTTGGTTCAGGGCCTCCGATGGTTTGATTCCTGATAGGGACAATATCTCAGTCCCATTGGCATTCCAGAGGTGTGTAGAGTTTGCTGCCATGAGATCCACGCAGAGCCGACCGGAGGAGCTACGAATCCAAAATGTGCATTCATTTTGAGACTGAATATCAATTTAAACAAGCAGGGCATACAAGACAATTGAATTTACCAGCCACTGTTGGAATACTGTGAAGAAATAATCCCGCGTCGCCTGTGACAGCTGTTAGCGAACTGGTTGATGCGGTTTACTTGCGTACTCTGAAATCTGCGCTCTTCAGAGACATCAAAATCTGGCAAGTGGAAGTGGTGACTGTCCATACACAGTAGCCATGGATATACACCTGCACAATGGGTGAATGTTGATCCCGGAATTTTTTGAAGGGTATCAGATCTATTCCAACTGTCAAGCTCTATGGTGACATTTTCAAGCCAAGGCCGCACCATCATGGAAAAGTGTTGCATGTATACCACCCGAACTCGCTGCTCCACGCATTTGGATAATATTTGGATGGCTGGGAGTAAAATTCACGATATAGTAAGCGACAAAGGTTTTGCAAGGACGTACCGAACCGTCATATAATTCGCAATGTCCTGGCGCCATTCCTGCGAGACTTTATCAAAACATTCAATTTCAGGAAGGCTCAAGAGAACTTACCTCTTCCGCACCGTCACCCTGATACATGGCTACCGTCACGCTAGACTTTCGGCCATCTATCTTGGCAGAATACATCCGCCGTACACGTGTCCTTTCTGGGTGGTGGCAACCAACAATACCTGTCTCATTGTCCAAGCATATTTCTTCCAGAAGATCTATGTCTCCCATCGGGATCATTCGGAAGTCTGCCCGAGATTAGTGTCCTTGCAAGAAATACAGCGGTAATCTACCGGAAGGCACAACAGGAATGCTGGTGTAATTTTTCGTGATGTTGTTAAAGGTTCCACCAGCCACCGTGAAGTGCTGCGCGCCAGAGAAAAAGGCGCCGCCATACCTAGATTAGGCGTTGGTGAGAGACAGCTCACATCGATGAAGGTAGCAATGAGAGGAGCTCACAAGGAAGATCCAGGATTGTCTTTAGTTGCACCAGAGGCAGACTCAGCATGCGTACGTGGTTCTTCGTCCATCGATGGTGGCGGTAGGAGGGGGAGATGTTAAGCGCCGAATTACAGCTTTCACGCCCTTTACGAAAGGCTTAAAATAACGCACCAGCTGTGACAGCTTCCGTGGCACAGCAAATTCAACAGCGCAAGTACAGCCCAGAACAACACGAAATTCCATGGTCAGTTCTAAAGGAAAGAGTCGTGGATCGTTAGAAATTTCTTTTTGCAGATATTCATTGCCACCCCCCTCGGTTTGGCAACGCGAGCCAAGTCGCATCAAAGATCCCACGATGACAATCTGCTGTCAAATTCGTTCTGTTCTCTCCCTCATCGTCTTTGCTACTCCTTGCCGCTTCAGGCTCACTGGGCTCCAACAACTCAGCTTCAGTTGCTTTCTTAGTACCATTTGACCTTGTTCTTGCCTCCCAATGCTAACTCCTCTTTCGACTTTGTTCCCGACTCGGAGTTTAAGTTTCTATCGATTGCGCTCGAATCGTCGATCATGTGTCCCGAGACCCTTGTCTTTCTTGCTGATTTTTGAGTCCTGGGTATTGACTCCGTTCTTGTCTCTTCTGGCTCCCCATTTCTCTTTTATTGCCCGAGTTTAAGCTTAATTTGTCGGATGCCGGCTTGAATTTGCGGCCACGGACCAAAAGCCTCGGTTTCCTCAGTATGTGTAACTTTGGTCTTTCCCCCAATACTAACTCGTCATCGGTCCTCGAGTTTAAAACTGTAGCTTATGTTGATACCGACAGGCTAATCGGGTGGCCCCAATTTTGTCTGTCTAGGTAAGCTTTCATCGTTGAAGAAATCCTTTTAAACCTCCCACTTCAAGGAATCATCCGGAAAAACGTCGGATCAGTCTACTAACTCCCAACCTTCATCCGCACGTTCCTAACCCAAGTTATTTAATCCCGGATCGAGCCTCAACTCAACCAGTCGAGGCGATGGATTCAGTCCTTCTCTGAGCCCCTAGGTGAGATCTCAGGTCGCAGTGTCCCACCCATTTCAGCCTCCCATTTCCTCCAGATTATTCAGGGACCATAATCATCAGGCTGCTGAAGGCTCCTTCGAACAAAAGGTACGAAGCCCCGTACAAGTTTTGACCCATTAGCATGCGCGAGTGCTCAACGCATGCGTGCAATTCTCCGGTGACTCAGTACTGCCAGCTAGTTTACTGACTTTTTCACCAAGACAACATCCCATCACATGAGGTCTTGACGGAATCAAGGGTGCATGGTTGTGAGTCTCGGACTCGGAGTCTGTGATGCACATATTTCATTCAACCTGAATGCCTGGTACGTACGTGGCTCGGTTGCCGTATTCAACCTCATTTCAAAGTTAACGCCGCCGCCCCACCGTGTGCGAGTCGGACCAACCTCAGCAGTGAAGTCAGCAGAAATAATCCAACCCTCCACACCCATTCACTCATTATTCCGAGCCCGAATCACAGTCGGGGTCCGAGGTAGAGGTATGTAATTTCCTAATCCCACTCGATGTGACCTCCCCATACCCACAATCCCTCGAGATTCGCAGCAGCGCGCAACGTAGAACTGGATGTCCTAATGTATCAGGGTAAGCAGCTTCATCGCGTTCAGCTGCACGGTTGAATTGAGGACGTGCGCGGGTCGAGTCCGCATTCATGTCGCGTCCCGGCGCAGCGAAGCCCATTGCATGTTTCCTCGCACTCTAACCAAATTCATTGCACAGGAGCCGCAATTTAACTCGCTATGCTACATGCGTTCTCGCACCTCAGTTCCAGATACATCACAAAAAGGTATCTTTCATTTGCTATGCACTTACAGATGATACACTGGCAGATATTCTACCCGTGAAAACACGACAGGGTACGCGCAAAGTCGACTCGGAGCCGCCGGGAGCGCGTGCACCGGCGAGGATGTATGAGGCGAGGGAACATAATGCTGGGCACGTCCAGAGCGGTTGGCATGGACTGCTCTGGAAGGTGGATTTTACGCCGCCGCCGACGCACACATGTACACCTCTGTCGATGGTTCGGTGGAAAAGACTGAGTCGATGCGCAGGGGTTTCGGGGACGACAACGGTGGAATGAACACGAAACACCGTGCGAGAGTGTTGGGGCCGGTGAGCGTAAGGCTCAAGAGAGCGGCGATGCGTTACGCGTATGTGCGGGTGTATACAGTGCTCAGTGTGCGAGTCCGTGATGCATTTGCGCACGCTAGTCATTGGGGTTAAACGCGGAGGTATATAACAGTGAGAAGTGTCAGATATGTATATGGATGAGCAGGGATGCCCAGGGAAGACAGCGAGCGTGTCTGCGCGCCGCTCCGTCGAGCAAGCTATGTTAGTAACACGTAGGGACACATACCTAGAAGATGAAAAGGTAACTTTGGAGTCTTTGGCGCCTGAGCTAGCACAAGGGCTTCCCGCAGGACTTGCCACAGGATAAATGAGTATAAGAAAGACGCAGAGGTAAGATGCAATGCACTGGGTTTATGAGCATCGTTGTGCGGACTCGGTGCCGGGTTGCAATTGGAGAGCAGTACTAGGACCTGATGGCGGGCGTGGGCGTGGGTGGCAAGGGCAGATCAATGCGGAAGTATGTGCTTAGGTTGTTAGAGCACGAGCGGCTCTGGATACTTCATCCACGCGTCCACCGTTGTTAAATTTATCGACGACGAACGATTTCAACCGCAGGACCGTCTTGATAACATCCTAGGCATCAAGCACAGTAATTCAGTATCGTCATTCAATTGTCTTGACCAGCTCTACCTCCAAATCCTCGCTAGTGTGCCCGAGGACTTCCATCCCGAACTTCAGAGAATTTTAGCGCTCATCAAGAAGAGACCGAATCTGGGGCAAATTGGACAGCTTTTGGAACTACAAACCGGCGAGCTTCGTCTGATTCTCGGGGGCTATGATAGACTGTGGTAAAACCATCTAATTGTGGCAGGATTTAACCAAAATTCTACGCAGGAAAATATCGAGCATTGCTTTGGAAGGCATCACTTCTACAGACCCATCGCCAGACCTTCTACCACTCATACAATGCCTGAACCCTAATTTTGTGTCCCTTGGTTACAAGGGAGAGTCGGTCGCGAACTTCTTGTCTTGGTTGAAAGTTTGTTCTGGCCCACTCGTCGTCGTGGTTATTTGCTCATTCAGCTCCAGAAATTTACCCCACAGCCACAAGGATTAATTGACCTCTGGGACGACTATGCCTTCATGTTGGTGTGTGAAGAACTGTTGCTTGAAGAAGCTTGCGACTTTTTCACCTCCACGGAAGAAGTCTCCAGCAATTCCCCCGAGATTGTGTCGCAGGTGTCTTTGAACATTGACACCTTGAGAATTCTATACGCCTACAGAGTCACTGCCACGATGCCGGATTCGGGGTCGGATATTCTATTCAGGATTCGGTTTCTCTTAGGACTTTCATGGGATGAGCTGAGGGCAGCCATGTGTGCCTTGCGTCAAATTCTAGGCCAGGATATAACCCAGTTGACCAACTGCCGAACTCTTCGCCGAACTTGTATTCTGGACGAAACTGTATTGGCAACACTTGACACAGATGCTGTCCTGGCGGAACTAGCAAAAGGTTCTTTGCGTCACATACGCGCCATGATTGATGGTCAGATAGACAAGAGGGCCCTCTAGTGAGTGTTTCTCAATGTATGTGGATTCAGGCTGCTGAAGTTGTCGGTTAGCGAAATAGTTCAAAATTGGGGGTTCTTTGTACGAGCATGTCCTCCTTCACCTGAACTTCTCAATGATCTGTCCGAATTTGCGTGGTTCTCAGAGAATGACATTGGTGACTGGGCGGTAATCGAAGATCTGCACAGTACTGTGCGGTGGCTGAAGGTGACGTTTCACTGCTTGTGCGATATTCACCTGGATGTTCAACCATTATAGACATTCCGGGTGACCCCGAAGGAATTGCTAGATTGCTTCGAGCGTGAGTTAGAGGATTGCCTCTCGCACAATAGATGGGCCAACCGAGATTCCCTGGAAAAGTGGTGGACGAAGTGGTGGGAGAAGTGCCAAGAATACCGGAAACGTCTCACGATTTTTTCTGCGGTTTCCATCGGATTCCACCAAAGCAGGTGAAATGCAGGCTGAAGCGCAGCTCCTTTCGATGAATGCAAAACCATGGTTCACACATGTTGTGGTGGGTTGGGATGGTGAACACGCAAGGTACGCATATGACTAAATGTCTTTCCTCGGGCCCCCAATATTGTTGAGTCCTTCAAGTGCACCAACGAGGCCATACACAAGCTGTAAGTAATGTACGGACGGTGTTAGAAGGCGGAAGAAATTTACCCCTGAGGGCGGCTTGTCGACTTTTCTGGCTGCGGAGCAACGTCTCAGACGGGTAAGATATCCTTTCGAGTTTGAATATTTCCGAACTTCGCACCATAAGCTTGCACCACAATGAAATACGAGATTTTCTATACGATAGACAGCTTATGAGCAACGAGCAATCGATAACGGTACACCTCGTTTTCGGAAGCACTGGTTGGCAGTCCTCCTAGTGGCAGGGATTCGCTCACTCAGTTCACGATCCACAATTAATCTGCCAGGGCGTAGAGGGCACTACGAGACAGGTCTCCCGGAAAAGGCTCGGCACCAAAAAATACTTGAAAAATATAATCTTTGAGGATTTCTCGAGTATAGGAGAGACGAGATCGGAGTGCCAGTGGGTGAGAGGTAAAGATAATAACATACCAGCAGAGAAAGAAACCAGAGTCGTTTCACATTAGCGTTCTTCAGTAAATTCCGAGGCTGGATTTTCGCTCGAACTAGGTTCGCACAAGGACGTTCCAAATTGGTGTCGGTTGTCGCCGAAAAAATTGACAGGAAACCACAAACAGAGGATGAAACCAGCGACGATTCGCAGAGCGAATCTAGATGGGTCAATGCCGGATAGCGAGAATGGGAAATTGATTTGCGAGCTATTAATCCTTGTTTTGGATAGAGCCCTACAGAACAAGTGGACAGCTCGGGTTGCGTGAGTTGTACCTTGCACGCCTAGGCAAAGCAAGGAGGATGTTCGGAACAGAGGAGAACATATTTGGATTTGCTGTACTGCAGTAAACCGTGGAAAGAAAGTGAGAAATTGGAATTTATAAAGCGGACAAAGCAGCAGCGCGATACCTGTACATAGGGTGCGAGAGGAGGGGAACCGAACAGGTAGATAAAAATTCGTAAAACAATTGTTCTTGAGGATGAAGGAAAGTGCAAGTAAGAAGACCTCCATTGGCCGCACGCCACAACTGATGACATGCCGAGTCCGCACCTGCATCCCCACCCCCACCTCCATGTGCACCCGCACCCGCACCCTTTGCTCCGTTGATCCCCTCTCTATTGCATTGTGTTCCTCCGAGGAAGGATGGAGGGGTTTTTTCGTCAAGTAGAAGCAGTATATATACTAAAGGGAAGAGTACTAGGTGTCTGATGTACGTCTGTGTGGAGAAGGAATGAAATGGGACGCGTATGTACGAGAGCTGAGCACTGAGTCATGCGCGAAGATACGCAGACGGAGAACACAAAGTAGCGGTTCGTAGACAACAAAATGCGAAATCGTAATGATACGGGCGGCATGCAGGCCAGCAGAGGGGAAGGGATGTCTGTATCGTCCTCGAGAGGAAAGGAAAGAGAAAGGCATACAGCGCAGACAGTCCTTCCCTCCGTCCCTAGTATACTCCTCCTGCACTCGGTCTGCGCCTCGCCTTGCCTCGAATCGAATCGTCCCAATCGCAAATCGTTTGTGCATACTGTCTCCATCCCATCCCTTCTCATCGCCGAACTGTTCGGCCGTTCACGCTCGAGCCGCTGCGCACTCTCCTCTCGCGTATCGACCGTGCGGCGAGCGCAGTGGCTGGCGACTTTTGGCGTGGTATCCGAGCAGGCAGCCGGCGCTTCAGTGTGCCCAGCATCGAGATCGATATCCGCAGCTCGACTCGAATGGCGCGGGCGAGGCCGAGTGCGCGGCAGCGGAACCGCAGGGAGCGCGAGTGCGAAATTGATGCCAATGCGAGACGAAACGAAGTATGTATCGCCTGTTGCCAGTACCTCCCAAACACGTGAGCAATCAATCGCATTCGATCCAAGGAAAAGGGAAAAGACGCGATGTGTGGAGGAGCGAGGGAGCGGGACGTCGAAGTTACAGTGGAAGGATGAGAACATACCGTCGTCGTTCTCCCATGCAGCGATACAGCGATACACGGGATGTGTGCTTCCTGTGCCGCGTTGTGTCGTGCTTGTCGAATGGCAAACTGTCGTCCGCTGCGCCTGCTGCGCGTCCGGGACAGGCGGCTCTGACTCTGTCTGCGCTGGCTCGCGTCGAAGTATAATTTATTGCGGGTGCTACTAGATACGATGTCAGTCAGCATGGATCTGCGCAGAAATAAAGGGATGAAGGTGATGGAGGACAGGGGGAGCGAATGAGAGCGAGGAGTAAGAAGCAGATGAAAGCAAGGAGGGGAACTGCGGGGGGAGGGGGGGAGGGGGGTGACGCGACGGGCACATGTGGTGTAGTCCATTTGGGAGTAGGTAGAAGATAGACGAGGAATTTATGTATGTACAGAGGAGGAATGTAACCACAGAGGGACTGCATGTACAGAGGCAACACATCAGAGTGGAAGGAGTGTGTGTAGGGATACAGTTATACGTGATGGATGGGGCGAAAGGAGGAAGCGGACGGGAAGGAATATTGAGTAGAAGGAGAAAGAGAAAGAGAGACGTACAGTGCAAACAGTCCTTCCCTATACTCCCCTTGCATTCAGTCTCTGCGACGGGTCTTCTCATACTGTGAGCAGCCAGCTGCGCGTGCGCGCTCTCCCCGTCGTTCCGGTTGCTCGCGCCCAGTCCCGTCCTGTCCCTTTGCGAGCCACGAGCCACAGCGTCCCCCTGCCTAGCGCAGTGTTTGGCGTCGGCGTCGAGATCTGCGACTCAGTTATCAGATGAGTGAAGACGCAAGCAAGGCCGAACGCGAGCGCTGTGGCATGGCCTCAGAGGGATGAGGCCGAGTGCAAGTACGAGCGAGGCCGTATCAGGTGCCCAGAAAAGCACATTCTCGCTGGAGGCATGTCGGATCCGCAGGGCAACGCGTGCGAGTGCGAATCGAGAGCGAGAGGACGAAAGTGAGGGCAAAGCGGGGAGAAGATGGTGGAGACCGAGTGCGAGGGTTTATCGCAGCGTATCGCAACACACGCCGCGTAGAATGCAGAATCTAGCATACATCTTATTCCATCGCGCAAGAGCTCCGATTCGATTCGGAAAAATATCGACTCACCTCTAGTCTTCCAAGAGCCCAATGTGTCCTTCCCATTTTCCAAAGCGTCCCATTCCCCTCTTCCAACACGTCCATTGATCGCGACATCCATACGCCCAGCCGAATGAATGGGTTTTCGTTGGGCAATGGGTGGCGGGGTTGTGTTGGTTGTGCGAAGGTGCGTCCAACTCGGCTCAAATTTTTGGATGGATCCTGGTCCGATGCTGAATGCACGGCGGCGGCGGGGATGTGTTTGCGTCTTGACCCTGAGCGGAGACAGGCAAGACCAAAAGGTGGATGTTGTGATGGCGGGTGCGTGTATGGCTGGTATGGGCAGACCAATGGACGGGTATGCATAGACAGCGTCATCAAAGAAAAAAGAGGCGCCAGTCATTAATGACGTGTAATGGGACATCAGTTCGGCATTCCTCGGTTGTATACTCGGCCGAGGGGCAACAACACCTTACTGTACTATTTCAACCAAGTATTCATCAATTTCGGAATTTTCGATGTCCGGGATGCCCGATAAATCTTTTTCTGAGTCAAGGTGATTTTGCACCCATCAAAAAAAGTCCCGCGTCATTGAACACGTCAACTCAGTGACAATTAGCGGCTGCAGCCGTTTGCAGCGAGTTACTCTACAATCCAAGTCAGTTTGGAACTTCCCATGTGAGTGACCTACAGTCTCCACATTTTCACCAGGTGTGTATCTATGTTATGATCCAATAGTACCTTGGATATTTTCCAACGTGCCATTTCAAACCACTTGGCATTTGCATGATCAAGTTCTGAGTGACTTTGAACCAATTCAAACACAAGAGGGACAGTCTTGAAACTGTAATATGTCTGTACAGGAGGCTCTTACATTGGGAATTGCCCGGGATTTGGTGGGTTACAGATTTGTTCCACAGCCCGACCGTCCGTGAGCATTGCCACCCCTATCCTGTTATTAATGCTACGTCTTTCACCAAGAAATCAAGTGTCAAATCTGCCAAAATGGGTTTTCGTAAGAAAATGTCAATGAGGTGCAAAAAACATAACATTGGTCATCATGGACTACAGAAAATTTTAGTGAAAATAATATTAATCCAGAGATGTTTGAGAAGCGTCAAGAAGTATCTGTGTACTATTCAAGACTTATACCAGATGGTCCAGACCACATGTGGTCCTGCAACCAGCATAATGCGAGGGACATAATCAGGGCCAATTGGATGGTCATGAAGAATTTGAATGCCCGCGAGACTGGCATTTCTTTGTCAGGACTTGATGGTTCATTTCTAGCCATCGGCTCGGCTGCTGACACTTTGAGGATGTGGGCATGAGTCAACTCCGGGCACCGAACAAGTATTTTATTTACAATGATGGCTCTCAGAAGAATTCTGCGAGCTCCCCGCCTCATCGATGTCGAGTGGGTCCCGAACTTCTGCACATGAATCCTCGTCATCAACTTCCAAGATTTTTTAGTCAGACAGAAAGTTTGACTTCAGTCGGATTGGCTTACCAGAAGGAAGCAGAACAGCCCAATCATCTGTATTTGCTGGTTCACCTGAAAATATGGTCAAGTTTGGTCTTGAAAATCCAGTGGACTAACCATCATTCTTGCTGGCGAGGCCACGCGTGTTGTCCGAGGCGTTCATACCAAGTGGGTCCTGATCTTCTTGGTCTGAATGATAATCTTCGTCATCCTTGTCATCCACTGGTGATACATTATCATCAGTCAGACAGCATGGTTTGCCTACAGAGGGTGGACTCACCGTGAGCGAACAGAGGATCCATGTCACTGGCCAGTTGCCAAAGTGGATGGCGGAGATGCCGGGCAACGTCCTGGCTGTCTGGATCAAAACCTTTCGCTTGCTGGAATTGGCGCAGTCCTGCGTAAACACTGTCATCCCATGACCACCCGCGGACATTTGTGGAGAGCGAGATGGATGGGAATCCCAAACGAGTTGCATCCTCCATGCTAAGATGCTCGACACCCGATGGATCGAGGGACCAGTATGCTGGACACTCGGGCCATCTGAATGATGATGATGCCGTTTGAAAATGGTCTGGTGGGCAGAGGAATAGGAAGCCCTGGGGAGGGTTGCCTGACATTGCTGAAAGGAATAACTCAAAACTGATCCTGAAAGGGACAACTGTTTGAACAGGTTAACGAGGAAATTAGACCAAGAATAGTTTCAGATGTACCATAATCTTCAAGATTGGACATAATCCCGAGGTGGCTGAAAATATGATTTGCTTGACTGAGCCAGGATTCACCCCTCCAGTTCCATATGTTAAACCTTCGGGTGGTGTCAAATATATCACCGGAGGCAAAACTGAAAGTCAGCCAGTCAAAACAAATAATCATGCGGCCAAAATGAAATCATAATACCGGGTCCAACCACCTTCCATGACTTCTTCTGTCACACCTGCAGTAGCTATCCAATCATCTAGATAAATCTCTGTATCATGATCAGGCAAGAGTGTAATCTCAACCAGCTCTTCGAGTTGATCCGCTGAGCAGCGCAGAATGACTGCATTCAGATTCACTGTCACAGAGACGGACCAGTGGAGGTTTCGAGGTCGTGATAGACTCCAATAGCATATTTTGTGGTACTTTTCTAGTGTTAGACATTCTATGGCCATGGCCTCTTGGATCAGGTCCTCTGATGGTTTAATTCCTGGTATTCCTGGTAAGAGGGGTTTTAATACCCCAAAGACATTCCAGTGGTATGCAAAGTCTGCTGGTATGAAATCCACGCAGAGCCGACCAGAGGAGTGCCGAATCCAAAATGTGCATTCATTTGGGGACTGAATATTGACATAAACAAGGAGAGCATCCAAGATGATTGAACTTACCAGCATCCGTTGAAATACAGAATAGAAATAATCCCATGTCGTCTGTGACGGGTATTAGCGAGCTGGCCTATGTGGTTAAGCATTCGTACTTGGTAATCTGTGCCCTTTAGAAATGTCAATATTTGGCAAGTGGGAAGTGGTGAATGTAAATACACAGTACCCATGGATATACACCCTCAACATGGGTGAATGACAATCCAGGAATTGTTCGAACGGTATCAAATCTAATCCAACTGTCAAGCTCTATGGTGACATTTTCAAGCCAGGGCCGCACCATCATGAAAAAGTGTCGCATTTATACCACCGGAACTCGCTGCTCCACACATCTGGATAAAATTTGGATGGCTGGGAGTACAATTCATCACATAGTAAGGACAAAGGTCAGTAACCATATGAAGTTTGATTAAACAATCAGCGTCTCGACGGGGGAACAGGTTTAATCATTGATTGATTAATCACCTGTGGGGGCACAGTAAGGGACCAGCAGGGCAATGGGTACTTAGGTGCAGAGGTTCTGTTTAAACCGTGATTATGTTCTGTTTAATCTGAAGACTGTTCATGTTCTGTTTAAACCGTGATTATGTTCTGTTTAATCTGAAGACTGTTCACGTTCTGTTTAAACCGAACAAAAACAGTGTTCATACCTTTTTAAAGGGAAAAAATGCCAGCTGTGGGACTTGAACCAGTGACCTCCACCAAACCAAGAAAATACGAGGCATAACAGCATAACCCCTACACAATGCAACCAATACACAGCAGCCACTGCCCAGGAATACACTAGGCACTAATTAACATTTTTGACTTACAGATTTTGCAACCAACTTAGAATCCAGACAAGGACTTTCTCACTCTCCACCTGACTTCTTTGCTCACTAATGACACTGGTATGTCCAAATAAGTCCTGGGAACGATCATTACTGCATTTTCAAATGTGCTGACTTTCCAGTATTATCTGAGACTGCTTACTGGGCCACCTCACTATTTCTGTCTGGTCTCCAAGGAATAAGATAGATAAATATATATGGGCTCTGAAACAAAGGTATTGGACATACCAGTGTCATTAGTGAGCAAAGAAGTCAGGTGGAGAGTGAGAAAGTCCTTGTCTGGATTCTAAGTTGGTTGCAAAAACTGTAAGTCAAAAATGTTAATTAGTGCCTAGTGTATTCCTGGGCAGTGGCTGCTGTGTATTGGTTGCATTGTGTAGGGTTATGCTGTTACGCCTCGTATTTTCTTGGTTTGGTGGAGGTCACTGGTTCAAGTCCCCCAGCTGGCATTTTTTCCCTTTAAAAAGGTAGGAACACTGTTTTTGTTCGGTTTAAACAGAACGTGAACAGTCTTCAGATTAAACAGAACATAATCACGGTTTAGACAGAACCTCTGCACCTAAGTACCCATTGCCCTGCTGGTCCCTTACTGTGCCCCCACAGGTGATTAATCAATCAATGATTAAACCTGTTCCCCCGTCGAGACACTGATTGTTTAATCAAACTTCATATAGATTCTTCAAAGGTTTTGCAAGAGATTTACCGAACTGTCATATAATTCGCAATATCCTGGCGCCATTCCTGCGAGACTTTATCAGAAGATTTCCTTCAGGATTCCCATAAGGGAACTCACTTCTTCTGCACCTTTGCCCTGATATATAGCCACTGTCACACCCGATTTTCGGCCATCTATCTTGGCAGAATATACCCGTCGCACCCGTGTCCTTTCAGGGTGGTGGCAACCTACAACCCCTGTCTCGTTGTTCAATTGTATTTCTTCGAGAAGATCGATGTCCCCCATCGGGATCATTCGGAAGTCTGCCCGAGATTAGTAGTATCCCTGCAAGAAATAGAGGGGGAATCTACCGGAAGGCACAATAGGAGTGCTAGTGTAATTATTTGTGACGTTGTTGAAATTGTCGAAAGTACCACCAGCCACCGCGAAGCGCTGCGCGCCAGAGAACAAGGCACCGTCATACCTAGATTAGGCGCTAGTGAGACAAAGCCCATATTGAGGCAAGTAGCAATGAGAGAAGCTCACGAGGAAGAACCAAGATCCTCTGTGGTCCTGTTTGGAGCAAAGTCGGTATTCACATGTGGTTCTTCGCCCATCGATGGTGGTGATAAGAGGAAGAGATGTTAAGCGCCGAATTAGACACACTTTACGAAAGGCTTAAAATAACCCATCAGCTGTCACAGCTTCCGCGGCAAAGCAAATTGAACAGCACAAGTACTGTACAGCCCTAAACAACATGAAAATTCTAAAGGAAAGAGTCGTGGATTGTTGGAAAAACATTCGCAGATATGCACCGCCACCTCCTTTCAGAGTACCGTCAAAGATCCCACGATGACAGTCGGCTGTCAAACATTTCGTTCTTGTTCTCCCACTCATCGTCTTTGCTAGTCCTTGTTCTTTAGACTCGCTGGTTCCCGGATATTCCACTTCAATTGCCTTATGGGTGTGATTTACTCATATTCTGGTCTTGTCTTCCTTCGCAATGCATCCACGTCTTTGGTCCCCCTCAGGCGTCGCGGATCGGGACCCCATCCTGTGTGCACTTCTGTGACTGTTCCGTCCTAAGTTCCGTCGCCCCAAACACTTGTGTCTCTCCCTGTTACTGTGCGCTGTATCGTCACGAGCATCTAATAGTCTCTCGAGGATTTAATTCTGTCAATTTCTGGACTCATCCGCTAGCTTGGTGTCATTCACACCGCTTGTCCTGCCTGTAAACCCGCCTAAGATTGGTGCGCATTGGTGCGCGTTGTTGCTGCTCTATATTGGAACTATCACCGTTGATTTAAGGAGGATGCAGGTGATCACCTTCGATTTTGCTTTAGGTAGTGCAGCGCTCCCGATGCACTCGGCGTCCGTCTCCGAGGTAAGTGCTCAAGTGTATCAAGTGTGCCATTTACAACAAATTTCTTCCAAATTGTGATCGGAACGTAAGTCGTTTGCTGACACTTCTCCTGGGCTTTGCTTCCGGGACTTGAAATTCCTTCGCCAGGACCTAAGCTCAGACGGGAGCTGGATTTCTATTATGATTAATTTCACTACGTGGAAGGATTCAGCCTCGAAAATGCATGCCACAAGTGATGTCCAAGCTCATCCTCCCCCTGGAACCCGTGCCTCTGGTCCTGTGGCCAGATTGGTCACTATTTTGTTCTCATTCTTCGAGTCTTACTCATGGTTCTTCTCAGACTTTTCACTGTGCATCTGATCCCAGGGTTAAATATCTCGACTCGCTTCGCTTCAGGCGACCGAACCGATGATCCTGGAGGCAAGCCATGCCCTTTCTTCCATTGCGCAAAATAATTACTAACTTGACTCGGTGTATTCAGCTTTGGAATGTAATGGCAAAACTACCGTCGTTAACTGTATCTAGGTCTAGGATGGCCAAGTCTCTGCTAGGGGCCCTATCCTCCCACAGCGCCGACATGGGTTCCAGTCAGCCAAGGTTCATTGGTTTCGAAGCTCACCTAGCTTAAAGCCGACTCGCACTCCATGCCGTGTACGATAAGTGATCTATACCTAAAGCTGACTACTTAATATTGAACTATATGCACGGATCGAGTGACCGACTCCGAGTCGTCTCATTGATATTCAGTTCATACCTCGCTCTGAAGCAGAAGTACGCCGAATTCCATGGCTTCATCATGGCCAAGGTAAGCTTTCATTGTTCAAGAAATTCTTTCGAACCTCCCACTTCATCGAATCATCCGGACGAACGTATATATCCGCACATTATTAACCCAAGTTATTCAATCCCGGATCGACCTCAACGTGCGCCAATTCAACCAGTCGTTGCGATGGACTCGAACTCCCATCCAAGATAAGCGCTCAAGTCAATGTGTCCCATGTCTTGTCTTGGACCATAATCGGGTAATTGAAGCTTCCCTGAGCAGAAACCCCCGCATTAGCCGGGAGGAACCTCAACTATAATTAAATGCACCGGTCCAAGATGCGAATGTAGTTCAACCCGTGTACCTGGGATGTATGTATGCAATTCAATTACGACCCGCAGGTGATCATGAGTCGATTCTGTATCCCACTTCTTCGGTTATTGGGAGCGGGTTATTGATTTCTGGGCAGAGACACAAACACATGTACAAGTACAGAGACGCAAGGATCACTCTCAGAATCGGGATGCATGTGTGCATGTGCGTACGTACATTTTTTATCCTATTTGAATCCCTTGGAAGTACATTCCGGTCCGAATATCATTCCTTTACTTTCGAAGTTCATCATCACCAATCGAGTACGCGCGAGTCAAACCAAGTTGACACTAACCAAGCCCGCATCATTCATTCTCAGCCCAGTCCACGGTCGAGATATGTACGCTCTCGCTCCCGATGCAATACAGCTCCAATTTTTCCTTGGATTCCCATTTCGATTTCACTTTTGACGGCCTCGATATCTCAATTTTGCTAAGCAGCACTTGTATAAAGATACAACTACAGATGAGCCGGCTATCATCGTGTGTATATATAGGTTATTTGAGCGTTCGGCTGGGGCGTAGGGGGCCACATTCCGGCTAAAGCCTCGCTCGCGTCCGCGCATTTGAGGCCAACTTGTCCTGGTTGGACCCGAATCAAGTCTGGCACTGGGCACCCCAGTTCGATCGAAGGACACGCCGCATATAATGAGCAAGTTCTTTAATCCATTTCACACACACTACGTACTTGCAGAGGATAGATAAAGCGCTGCGGAGTAGTGGGCGGAGGAGCTAACTGGCTAACCATTGTACTTGCTATAGGAATCTATGTCGCAGTGCGAGCGGCCCGAACGCGCACCCGCTGGTCAGTATGTGGGCGAGGGGAAGATTACACAGTGGCAGCATCGCGCGCTCGAGTGCGCACTGAACCACTGTGATTCGAATGAGGTGCTCGCTGGAATGTAGATTGCGCTTCTGACGACGCGCGCATACATCATGTCGATGATCTGCTGGACAAGATAGTTGGTACGTGGGGTTGGGCGGTGGTGTCAGTGGCAGGAAGCGCAATTGACCCGACACATTTCCGGGCCACGTGAGGGACCGATCATTTTGTAGACCATTGTCCGCCCGATTAGAATATTAGTGGATTGCTTTCGACGTGCTCAGACAAGCAGAATAACAATACGTTATCAATTTAACTCAAATAATACATTCTCATAACAATCGTAGTCACGAGCTTCGATATTTGCCACCACCCTACTCACTCTGATGGACTCCGCCAACCCTGCAACAAGCAAGTGCCGCAGCTGCAAGACGTGGAAAGCGGCGACGAGCGAGTTCTTTACCATTAAATTGGGAAAATGTCCGGGGACCTGTCGTGTCTGCAGTCAGAAGAAAGCCGACAAGAGGAGAAAAGCAGCAGAGGCCACCACATCTGGAGAATTCTACCCCGAGAATACTATGGGATTTGTATTCAAGTAGTCAAATTAGATTGTTGGATTGATTCGGGCAATGTGCGCTGCCAGAAATCGCGAGTTTTGTCGCGTCGCAGTGAAACAGTCGCATTTTCGATATTTTATTGGAATTGACTCCATATAAGTACTTATCTAAAAGCCTGAACCATTTCCAAGTCAACCGACGTCCTAATACTGCGGACAATGGCCATTGAGGGCCAGAGGCATTTATCGGCATGGCACGTGACCCGGAAATGTGTCGGGTCATTTGCACCTTGTGTCAGTGGCCTGGACGCGAGAGGCGTCATAGCAGTTCCGGGCTCCCGAGCTTCCAGAAAGAGAAAGGAGGGCGGGGTGCATACAGCGCCAGTCTAAGTGCTGTGCTTCCGCACGCCGCCAGTCGGAGTGCCAAGTGGAATTGGCCAGCACGTGGGCCCAGTGGGAGTGTTGTCAGATACACATATTGCTGAGCAAGTAACACCGGGGTGCGCCGCTGCGTGCAGGTGTTGCTCGATACATATGATAGCTGGGGCGATAAAAGCCTAAAGGTGAGTTCGTGACAACGATGGCGGACGCGGGCGCGGCTGGCGAAGGGCAGATCAGCGCGGAGGTGCGCGTCTTTGGGTTGTCAGAGCGCGAGCGACGCAGCGCGCGACGAATTGTTGGAGAGGACGCCTAAGACAAGAAGTGGCGCCAGGTGTGTGTAATGAGAGTCAAAGCGAGGAATGATGGCGGCGATTCAAAGTGATTGCCGGTTAAGCGCCCGTCACAGCCACTCCGAGTCTGTTTTCTTCGCACCACCTCTCGTGCTCCAATCCATCGCTACTCCATAAAATCTGCCCAGCCCCGAGTCCTCGGCTCATCCTCGATATCCTCTGGATCCGTAGCAACTGCCGCTGTGTCCACTGGCTCCGCTCGCACCACTGGCAGCAATAGTTCACACTCCATCCTTGCGCGAGGTTGCTGGGCGCATGTAACCCTCCGCGCTGTGATTCGCACTCATTCCGCATCTGCGCCAGAGGCGGACTCTCGAACTCACATCACACACCGCTGCTCTGGCCGCGCCTGTACTAACTTCCGCGGCGGTGCGCGAAAGTGCTTGGGATCCCATGCGTGTCTGCATGACCGCACTGCGGAGCTCGAGGTGTCGATCTCTGGTGCATCCCCACTCTGCGCAGTATTGCCTCTATGCCGCGGACACCGATCCGATACGCCCGCGCGTCAAGTTCAGTACTCGCTTGATTCGATCTTCATGTACCAATCAAACGACTTGCCTCATAATTCCCGCATCCACGGGGAGACGCATCAAATTCAACACAAAATCGAAGCCAAGGACCCGCAAGAACTGTTGAAGAATCTCGGGCCCGGCTGTGCTCTCGGGATCTAGACCTGGAACCTTGCGAAATCGTTACAGTGCAGCAGCCGCACGCGCAAGTCAGCCCATTTCCACTCGCGGGAAATAATCGTAAATCAAATCAACCAACCTCGAAATGACATTCCGAGTACGCACTGTAGGTGAAAATCCGAACACGACGCATGGATTCACGGGCAGTAGGATTTGCGTGTGAGATTCGGGGCGCATGCTTGGCCCTGAACGCGTCCGTGAACGGGCCGTCTGAAAATTGAAGCGGAGCGGAGACATGCGGAACAGATGCATGCATGCACCTGTAAACATCTTGCCCAAGTGCTCGTTCAAGGTTCAGATGTTCTAACTGGCCTTCACTCACGCTATTTTTCCTACACAATGCAACTGACTGTCATCCCTTTCGCGGTACGTCTGACTCTTCGTTGTTGATGTTTAGTCCCACTATCTGAGATAAATCATTTCAGGGCATGCAATGATCCGATTTCTGCTTCCAATCATGAAAGCCTGGCCCACGGTTGCCTTCGCGTTGACGGTGCAGTTCTCATTCTTGTTTATTCTGACCAGTATGCATTCTCCTTATCAAATTTGATTCAAGCAGAAATTCACTTTGGTAGCGTGGCGCAACGGTAGACAATAGGAAGACTGTAACCCTGTAGTCCAAAGTCCGGCGCCGTTACTTTATCGTCCCAACGTCAAATTTGACTCAATTCATTCATTTCACTCAGAATTTTCATGTCTGTTGCTTTGATACCCAGATCCGAGTACCTTCCAACACAAGTCGTTTTCCTTTGCTACCGCTCCTATTCTTTAACCTGGGCTTGGCATTGACTTTGGTGCGCATCACTCGTCTGTTAACTCTAATTCAACTTCACATCGGATGGTTCAGCCTCGTTGTTCCCAGCAGGGCGAACCTCCAGCCTAATACTCGAATAAACGCCCTTGGGAACCGGAGCCTCTGGCCGTGTCCTGTAACGAAGACAGCCCTGGCTCGTTCTTCGTCGGGACGTACTCGTATCTGATACTCATGATCAGACTTGCTCCGCATTTAACCCCGGGTACCAATGCCGAAGCCCATTCTATCAAAAATTAATCACTGACTCTTTTCGGCGTATTCAGCCTACTATGGCCGCTATCGTCGATGCCGGAACCAACATCGCCGACTCAGCATGAGCCTGCATGAGCTGCACCGGTCTATTGCTTCCGTCTTTTCTCTTCGAGCCGGGCACGGTCAAGCTTCTCATGATCAAGGCATGTAGTGTAAGTGAACTTGCATTAATTTTATCCACGGGCTGACAGACTGACGACCGATTGACTCGTCTCATTTACTCTAGCTTTCATCGACATCTCAATTCAACCCATTGTACAGACTACATCCAGCTCCAATCAGTCGACGCCCGATGGATTGACTCGAAGTTTTTTCCCGAGATCCGGGTGTTCTTGGAGATTTGTCTCGAACTGTGCACTAAGTAGATTCCTGAAGCTAACCTGCGTATAATTATAAATACGTTAGCACGCACAAGTGTACTTAATTTTTTGTTACAGGTTTACAGAATTCTGCCCCGAGGGACTTCCTTGGCTATGCGGATGGCGAGTCCGCACTCTGCAATGCATGTATATCTATGTATTTCCTCGCTCCCTCGTCTACTCACCCGTCTTTTGCCCCAGCCCAGCCCATTCAAAGGTTGGCGCAGAACCAACCCCGGCTGGCATTCATTCCGAGTCTGAGTCTGAGGTGTGCTCACAATCCTAATGCGCACTCGGTTCGACCTCCCATGGAATTCTAATTTCGATTGGATTACTTTTCACCCGGTCTTTAAATACATTAATGTGCGAGTTATCTCTCGATTTCTTCAGCAGCGCATAAAGGAACCATTTCATTCAGGTAAGCTGTTGTCATTGCGGTCGTCTCCACCGTTTAGTTTACCTGTCAATGAACATGAGCGCAGGCGGAGTCCACCCCGAGGAAACAAGCCCAAAATCACGCGTGTGATCGGCTCTGGCCAACTTGCCGATTCGATTCGCCGGCGCTTTGAACCAGATCTTAGATGAACCATCACGCTTTTTCTAGTGGCTACCCCTTGGTTAGCCTGAGCAGTACAAGTGGAATTTCGATGGCGTCAAGCCTGCCTTAGTGGGCAGGTTTAAAGAAATCGGAAGGCTGGAGGTGAATTTGGATGACTATGCCGACGGGGTCAAATAGGTGAAAGTACGAGTCCAAGGCCAGAGTATAACGCTGGGGGACTGGGTGAATGTATAGCAGTGAATACGAAAAAAAGTCACAGGTGAAGCAGCACCGCCAAGAGCACACCAAAAAAGCGGTGAAAAACAGTTTCAATTCGCTATAAGAGAGTGGGGGATAGATAATTCGTGGGCGTGTGGGTTCTGGTTCTCGTATTGTATGCATGTATGGATGCAGTGCCGAAATCTATGCGACCGGATGAGTGAGCATGTGTGTAAAATGGCAAAGAGACAGAAAGCGAACATCGCGAATATCAGATGAAGGCAGAGGTCGTTCGTGCGATATGTAACGACTAGCAAGATGCAAAAGAAGGAGCAGGATGGAAATGGAATGTACGTATGGATGGATGGCGTAAATGTAGATGGTACGATATATAGGCATGGAGGGTCCGTGCGGATTTAACTGGAGATATTCGGGGAGGAATGCAGCGATACGTGAATGGACGATATGATATGAGGCACTATGCGATTCGATTTATCTTTCCGAAATTGCTTGCATGATGAGAGGTTTATTTGATATGGTAGAGTGCGAATTCGAGTCGAGGACCGGGATGCGATGAGACTGGTGGTATGCTGAGGTAAATGAGAGTCAAGCCGAGTGGCGGGTAAGCGTGTGCGCCTGCGTTATGCTGAACGAAGTAAGGTCCTGTTATGAGTTTCTTCGAGCCGATAAGGTGAGGTAATGCTTGCTTTGTTATGCTGAAGCGCTCCGCGACTGAGGTAACGGTGATGCATCGTTTGATAAATCGGAGAGTGATGGAAAGGAAATCGACGAATAATATCGGGGTGCTACGAACAAGAACAGGCATCCCCCCGACGTCGAATATGAATGGACAAGGAAAGACAGCGTACCAAAGTTTTGATCGGTGTTGCAAGCGAAGCGTGAGCGGATATAGGTTTAGTACCCGTAGCAGGCACGCATCCGGTCACCGGAGAAAAGGATGCGTCGGAATAGGTAAAAGAGAAACTGGATTGGATGGACGTACAAGAGCCAGATAACCTTCGAGCCGGTCTTGCAGCCGCGCAGCGTGACGGCAGATGCAGTCATAAAGCACAGCGCACTGGTCCTTGTCAGCCTGCGCAGGAATCCTAAGATGAGGTTGTGAAGATCAAGTGAAAGGAGGCGTACTATAGGGAGGACGGAAACGATCAGCTGGCTCCCCAGGAAGGAAGGAAGGAAGGAAGGACAACGTACCCCTTCGCAGGCTTGCACATGCGCTGCACGACGCGGTCGAGCAGCTCCTTCCCGCCCTTTTTGAGTGTCTTGACCACACTCCTGCTGCCCTACTCGTTCGTCGCGAACTCGAGCAGACCAGTGAGCAGATGCTCGAGCGCCATTTGGCGGTGCGTCTCCGACCCGTGTTCAGGACTGTATCGATGATGATCAGAATGGGAATATTGGCGGATGAGATGGAAGAACATAATGTGCTGGATCCAGTAGGAGCCCCACTGGCTCTCTGTGACCTTGCCGAACAGCGCGGCGCCCTGTCCCTCCAGGTTCTCGAAGGCGTGCTGGAGGAAGATGTGGCGAGTCAAAGTGAGGATGCGGATGAGGATAAGGAAGAGGGATTGCGTACCCGCGCAACGAGCGATCCAGTCTCATGGCATGCAAGCACGGCCTATTTGCCCTTGAGGGACTTGTTGGCGCTGAGCGAAGAAGGATTGGAATTGGCGTCGATGAGAAGAGGAGGTGGACGTACTACGTGAAGATCGACGGCGTTGGTGGGGTCCGCGAGAGCTCCGTGATCTACAAAGGACGTTGACAGGGAAAGCCCAAAGTGAATAAAGCAAGGATGAAGTGGGGACGGTGGAAAGAACGACAGTCAAGAGGATAGAGGTCAAGGGTGTTGTAACAGTGTGATGAAAAAGAAAGATATATCGGAGGAACAAGAGTCAAGGCGGAGAAACAGAGAGAATCGAAGGAAAGAACGAGGGCGAATCAAGGGGCGGACGACGAAGGATAGAGGTTAGAAAGAACGAGGATCACTCTCACCTTACTCCACACATGCGATGCATGCTTGTTCACCAGCGTCGTCGCCAGATCGCCCCGAAGCAGCTCCGACACAATCAGCGAGCAAACCCCCCCTCCTCGCAGTCGAGTGGCTTCTAGAGGACGTGGTACCCGCGGCAGTTCGTCGCGAGGTCGACAATACGGCTGCTGTGCAGTGAGATCATCAGTGTTCGTACAGGGAAGAGGAAAGGATGGGGCAGACCACACATCGCATGTACGCGACGATCTTACGGCGTTCCTCAGGGCCCGTGGCGGCCCCGAAACAGCGCTGAACAGCCCAGTTGCTAAGCCCTAGCATAGCGCGGGGGGATGATCAGCATAGCGCAAAGGAAGACGAGGAAAGGAAGGGGACGCACCGATGCATCATCATCTCCCCATCGCGCACGCAGATGGCGTCGACGATGCGGGGGCGCTCTTCGGGGCCTGCCACCTGCGCAACGAAGGCATCGTTAGCATTCACGCATACTCGTACTTGTGGGAGGAAAGCAGGAGGAAGGGAAGAGAGGGGGAAGAGGGGAAGAGGAAGGGAAGAGCGGAGGAAGAACCCACCTTGAGCTTCCAGTGGAGGAAGCCGCTCGCCTGCTGGTCCGCGCTCTTGATGATGTGCAACGGCGCACGGCGGGGTGGAGGAGGGAAGGCGATCGTAACGGCGGAGCGTGAGTGGGAACGCCGCGCATAGCTGAGCGATGTGCATGAGGGTTACCTCGACGTAGAGATCGAGGGGCGCGACAGAAGAACGATAAAAAAGGCGGCCGCAGGAAAAGGAAGATGACGTGAAAGTGGCGTGGGGCATTGCAATTTGCAAACGGACATGCGAGAGGGAGCGGGCTCGGCGGCGACAACGCGGTGCCACGGAAGCGGGCGTGGGAGACGAAGAAGCGGCGCAACAGGTAGCACAGCTGCCGTGTGGCGTACAAAGGAGGGAGAGAGCTAGTGCAAGGTGGGAGATGAGTGCGGGCGGACAGCCGATCTCAATCAACGGTGGTTAGATGATTGCCCCTTTTGTAAAGGTAGGTAGGTAGGTAGGTAGGTAGAATTACACGGCACGGTCCCGCTCAGGAACGCCGGTTTGAGGACAACGGTGGTTAGATGATTGCCCCTTTTGTAAAGAGATCGGTCTGCGCTCATCTCTCCATCGTAACGGCAACACTTTATACCAAAGGGATTATCAAGCTCTGCTTCGGAGTCGCTGTCAACCTGACGTGACGTGGGACTCCACGTTGCACAAGCATGCACTTCCCGGGCAACCCCGCCATCCCAAGCGCTGAACGAATTGATCGCACGACCGATTAAATCCGACCATTTTTTGCTCTGAAGGCTTTGGCAATGGGCGCGAGTTCGAGCGATTTGAACCCCTTGGAATGTCCAATTTTTCAATAAAATTGAACCACGGATTTGAGCCAGTGCTCATTCGTAGTCGCCGCCCCGGAAGGCTCTGACTCCTTGCTTCTCAGACATTCATCGTGCGAAAGTGCGTGCTGTTACACGAGACGCTCAAGGTGACCCCACTTGTCTTCCACCTCCAAGTCTGCTGCACACGAATACATCCTCCTCTTCCGTTCTGTGGGCAGCACTTTCTGTTGTCTAATCGTTGCCTGTGGCTGACATGATGTCCCACCTACCAAAGATCGGTGCTCTAACCGCCCATTTTGACCATGTCTCGCCAGGATAATGAATCCAAGTCCATCCATTACCACATCTCTGGTGCGTACGGTGCTTTATTGGGATGTCAACATCACAATGTCTTGTCCCCAGGGGGCCACGGAGGCCCGGGTGGACCGGGCCACGGAAATGGTGGCATGGGTGGCAACGGGGGTACGGGGGAAGCTCCCACCGTGAATATTGATAACTCCACTAATGAAATGTATGTCGATGAAGTGTCCCTGTTCCTTTTCCCAAAGTCCTTTCTCAACAACAGCAGTGTGAACCAGGGTCAAGGGTTAATCAAATTTCCGGTGTTAAATATTTTTGAAGCTGAATTATGTCCAGACTCGAAGAAGTTCTGTGCAAGTGGTTGGAGTCTCCTCCTACTACGAAGGACAGACAGCATGAACTACGGAAACTTCATCACGAAGACACTGGGCGCTGGCTCTTAGGTGATTGGCGATTCATCAGATGGAAGGACATGCCCGGGTCTTTATGGATCAGAGGAATCTGTAAGTCCATTTCATTCTGTTCCAATTCCATGTCTAATAATTTTTTGCAGCTGGTACTGGAAAGAGTGTACTAAGGTGATTTATATAATCACTATGCACATAATGTGCCACTTACAATACCCACATGGGCAGTTCGACAGTCATTGAAGAAATCATTGTGGCCTCTCCCAAGCGGGCTGTTGCATATTTCTATTTTGATTTCAGAAAGGAGAGGCAGCAGCATATGGACATCATGCTCCAGTCAATCATCTGGCAGCTCTCTGAATGCTCACCTTCACCATATAGCACTCTTCATGAGCTGTATAAAAGGCTGGGGAGTGGAAAGATACAGCCACAGGGCACACATCTTCAAGAACTGCTCAAAGATTTACTTTCAGAGTTTGACCAGGCCTATATTGTCATTGATGCACTCGATGAATGTAACAAGACTGACTGGAAGCCTCTTGTCCAGTTCATTCACAGCCTATGCCATCCCACCAAAAATGCACTGCATCTTCTGTTTACTAGTCAACCTCTTGAGAAATTCAGAACAGCATTCAAGGATGTAACCTTCATCGAGCTTGGTTCCACGGTCACAACTGGTGACATCAGATCTTATATTGGCAGCGAAGTTCCCATGGTCGGAAATTGGGCTAATGATGAAAAGTATGCAAAGGATGTCACGGAGCAAATTGTGCAGAGGAGCAATGGCATGTAGGTCCTTCCATCGCACTGTGATTTCCCTCAAGCTAACTTGCATTTCTAGGTTTCGCTTGGCAGCATGTCTCCTCATTGAACTGCGTGGTTGTTATTTCCGGGAGGATGTGGAGGAGACCCTTGCAGGCCTCCCAGCTGATCTGTTCGGGATTTATGGCCGTTTCTTAATCCGGGCAAAAGATTCTCTCAAAAAAACAGTTTTTATCCAAGCAATTTTCCGGTGGCTTGTGTTCTCCGCCAGGGAACTTACATCAGACGAGCTGGCGGATGCTATTGCATTCCCCCTATCTGACCCCAAATTCGACTTTTCTGACCCAGCTAAATCTATTTATGACCCAAATAGACGTGGGGGCAACTCTGATATCTTCAAATTGTTAGAGGGCCTGATCATGATAAAAAATGAGCACTGGGCTGAGCTGTCAATTGCCTTTGCACATTCATCTGTCAAGGATTATGTCCTTTCCCCACAATTCCAGGGGGAATTCGGCGCAATCATTGATCTTACAATGGATGTCTCCCATAAATTTATCGCCCAGACTTGTGTCCGCTATCTCCTCCTTTTTGCAGACACCAAACATTCAATGACTGAGGACACACTCCCAGACTACCCAATCTCCTTGTATGCAGCAGAATATTGGCTCCATCACCTGCGGCTTTGCGATGAGCGGGACCAGGAAGCACTCCTTCCCTCCACAATGCATCTCCTAGAGGATGGAACCAGCCAATATGCTGCTTTATATCAATTGCGTCCCCTGCCTTTGTATATGACTCGTGTTTGGGATGAATCCATATCACCTGCATTGTGTTTGTGTTCTGAACTAGGCTACACTGAGGGGGTACACTCTCTGCTCATCAAGCACAATGCATCTGTCGACTTAGTCAACGAAGATGGCTGGACTGCCCTGCATCTTGCATCGAGCAAGGGTCACCTCAAAATTGCAAGGCTGCTCATTGAACACAATGCATCTGTCAACTTAGCCAACAAAGCTGGTTGGGCAGCCCTGCATCTTGCATCGAGCAAGGGTCACCCCAACATTGCAAGGCTGCTCATTGAATGCAATGCATCTGTTGACTTAGTGAACAAATATGGCGGGACTGCACTGCATCTTGCATTGAGCAATGGTCACCCCGACATTGCAAGGCTGCTCATTGAACACAATGCATCTGTCAACTTGGTCAACAAATATGGTGGGACTGCACTTCATCTTGCATCGAGCAACGGTCACTCTGACATTGCACGGCTGCTCATTGAACACAATGCATCTGTCAACTCAGTCAACTCAGATGGCTGGACTGGACTGCATATTGCATCGAGCAAGGGTCACCCCAACATTGCAAGGCTGCTCATTGAACACAGTGCATCTATTGACTTAGTCAACACATATGGCCAGACTGCGCTGCATATTGCATCGAGCAACAGTTGCCCTGACATTGCAAGGCTGCTCATTGAACACAATGCATCTGTTGACTTAGTCGACCAATATGGCCGGACTGCACTGCATATTGCATCGAGCAAGGGTCACCCCAACATTGCAAGGCTGCTCATTGAACACAATGCATCTGTTGACTTAGTCAACCAATATGGCCGGACTGCACTGCACATTGCATCGAGCAAGGGTCACCCTGACATTGCAGGCCTGCTCATTGAACACAATGCATCTGTTGACTTAGTTAACAAAGATGGCTGGACTGCCCTGCATCAAGCATCAAGCAACGGTCACCCTGACATTGCAAGGCTGCTCATTGAACACAATGCATCTGTTGACTTAGTTGGCAAATATGGCTGGACTGCCCTGCATCTTGCATTGAGCAAGGGTCACCCTGACATTGCAAGGCTGCTCATTGAACACAATGCATCTGTTGACTTAGTTGACCAATATGGCTGGACTGCCCTGCATTTTGCATCGAGCAAGGGTCACCCCGACATTGCAAGGCTGCTCATTGAACACAATGCATCTGTTGACTTAGTCGACCAATATGGCTGGACTGCGCTGCATATTGCATCGAGCAACAGTCACCCTGACATTGCAAGGCTGCTTGTTGAACACAATGCATCTGCTGACTTAGTCAACCAATATGGCTGGACTGCGCTGCATCTTGCATCGAGCAAGGGTCACCCTGACATTGCAGGACTGCTCATTGAACACAATGCATCTGTTGACTCAGTTGACAAAGATGGCTGGACTGCGCTGCATCTTGCATCGAGCAACAGTCACCCTGACATTGCAGGTCTGCTCATTCAACAGAATGCATCTGTTGACTTAGTCAACAAAGATGGCTGGACTGCGCTGCATCTGGCATCGAGCAATGGTCTCCCCGACATTGCAAGGCTGCTCATTGAACACAATGCATCTGTCAACTTGGTCAAAAAAGATGGCGGGACTGCGCTGCATCTTGCATTGAGCAACAGTCACCCCAACATTGCAAGGCTGCTCATTGAACACAGTGCATCTGTTGACTTAGTCAATCAATATGGCCAGACTGCACTGCATATGGCATCGAGCAAGGGTCTCCCTGACATTGCAAAGCTGCTCATTGAACACAATGCATCTGTTGACTTAGTTAACCAATATGGCCAGACTGCGCTGCATATTGCATCAAGCAAGGGTCACCCCGACATTGCAAGGCTGCTCATTGAACACAATGCATCTGTTGACTTAGTCAACCAATATGGCCAGAGTGCGCTGCATCTTGCATCGAGCAACAGTCACCCTGACATTGCAGGCCTCCTCATTGAACACAGTACATCTGTTGACTTAGTTGACAAAGATGGCTGGACTGCACTGCATTTTGCATCGAGCAACAGTCGCCCCGACATTGCAAGGCTGCTCATTAAACACAATGCATCTGTTGACTTAGTCAACAAAGATGGCTGGACTGCCTTGCATCTTGCATCAAGCAATGGTCACCTCGACATTGGAGGGCTGCTTGTTGAACACAATGCATCTGTTGAGTTAGTCAACAAATATGGCCAGACGGCGCTGCATATTGCATCAAGCAAAGGTCACCCTGACATTGCAAGGCTGCTCATTGAACACAATGCATCTGTTGACTTAGTCGATGAAGATGACCGGACTGCACTACATTTTGCATCAAGCAATGGTCACCCTGACATTGCAAGGCTGCTCATTGAACACAGTACATCTGTTGACTTAGTTGACAAAGATGGCTGGACTGCGCTGCATTTTGCCTCGAGCAACAGTCACCCTGACATTGCAAGGCTGCTCATTAAACACAATGCATCCATTGACTTAGTTAACAAAGATGGCTGGACTGCCCTGCATCTTGCATCGAGCAACGGTCACCTCGACATTGCATGGCTGCTCATTGAACACAATGCATCTGTTGACTCAGTCAACAAATATGGCTGGACTGCGCTGCATATTGCATCGAGCAATGGTCATCCTGACATTGCAAGGCTACTCATTGAACACAATGCATCTGTTGACTTAGTCGATGAAGATGACCGGACCGCACTGCATTTTGCATCGAGCAATGATCACCCTGACATTGCAAGGCTGCTCATTAAACACAATGCATCTGTTGACTTAGTCGACAAAGACAGCCGGACTGCGCTGCATTTTGCATCGAGCAATGGTCACCCTGACATTGCAAGGCTGCTCATTGAACACAATGCATCTGTTGACTTAGTTGACGAAGATGGCCGGACTGCGCTGCATTTTGCATCGAGCAACGGTTGCCCCGACATTGCAGGGCTGCTCATTAAACACAATGCATCTGTCAACTTAGTTGACAAAGATGGCTGGACTGCCCTGCATCTTGCATCGAGGAACGGTTGCTTCGACATTGCTGGCCTGCTCAATGAGCATTGTGCATGCCAGGCTAACCCTAGGGAGGACAATAACCCCCACTCTTCCTGAGGACATCATAGGCTTAGCTTTCCAATGAATGCTTCTTTACAAAACTACATCTTGAATATCTGTTTGTGTTCCAAAGCTGCAAGTACACTGTACAGTGAATCCATATATCTTGAAGGCATCAACAGGAGGACCAAAAATTTCAATTGTAGTGATAGTAGGTAAGATTGTGGCAGGGCTTGACTTGACCCGACTTACACCAAGCTTGTCACAAAGAAAACCTCCCATCCAAGATCGGTAAGATGATCAAGGATTGCGGAGTAAGGTGTTAGCTTCGTAAAATGATGGCACAAAAGACTAACATCAGTAAAACAACACATTTGTCTTTTCCATCTTCTGTCTTTTGTAGGACATCTTTGAATGTCTTTGTCTTTTTCCAGGTCATCTTTCATCTCTGGATAAGCATTATTAGGAACAGGGTGTAGGGTCCATCCCTCCCATATCGGGAACCCTAGACAACGGCCACCTAAACTGAGGCCAGGGTTTAGTCCCCTTTTAGGCGAGAGAATGTCTACATCACAAATGATACTAGCCTCGTGCAATGCAGGATGTGGAAGTTTTCATTTCCTTATTTGATTTCACTTTTTTTATTTTATTTGGTCTGGACTCAGTCACACTTTGAGTAAAAATAATATCTATATTGCTTAAAACACACTACAAACAGCATGCAAACTGAAAGGAGCTCCTGTTTCTTCGATATTAAACACCCTGGCTCCCCCAAGAACATTTAACAGCCAGTGTCTCAAGTTTTCAAGTCCAGTGTATTTGTTGGTAGGCTTTTCCAAGCAATAGCAAATGGGTGGGGCAAAAAGTATTCACACTAGAACATTCACATACTTGCTAGAAACAATATATAATCATGAAGGCTGTGACAATCCATATCAGAAGCTGCTCTGTTTATACTAAGGCCTTCCAGGCACCCCTGGTACCTCTTGCTATACCAGAGGATATGTAAATATTCTTATTTTAAAGTCAGATTCACAAAAACAGAGACCACTGGCTCAGGTCCACTTGGTCGATGCGAAGCACATCAACCAAGCTCACGTTCAGCCATGGACAGCAGGACACAAGATAAGTTGGTTGTATAAAATATCATATTCAGAGTACAAGCAATATGAGATTTCATGGTGCCAGCAAACGCAGTTCACACTGCATGTACTCAAAGATTTCTTATTTTCTGTAACCATGGAGTAACTATGGTACAATTGTGTCAATTGACTATGGATTTGAGGCCTGGTTCCTTAGTTAGTACCAGGAGTCATATTCCGAGGAACTTGAAAGTGGCTCAAAGATTCCCACAGTCACCGCTTGCACGCACACGCAAGCAGCAACCTCACATTGAGTCGGTGGATGCCAGACTTGATTTGAGAATTTTTCTTGAATTTTATGGACAGCGTTGAATCTTCATTGTTCAAGGATGATTTCTACAAATGATATCCCCTAGCAAGATTGCTGTGTTTCTACTGAAGGGAGGAAAGTCGCTTCCAGCAGGAATATCCTTTGGATTTAATGAATTAATGAACAGCTGGCCATGCTATTATTCCTGTGAGGTAAATGAGTTTCCATTCACACATACTGTTTGATTGATGGACATTGGAGGTGCGCACCCACCTAAGTGCTGAAAGCCCACTCTCAATTTTGGTACACTGCCCTCCATAAAAGGATTTATCCTCATTATTTAGTTTTTTATTTTAGTTTTAACAGGCAGCAGGTGGGGCTGGAGACAACATAGCAGGAAGTGCAGTAAGGCAATAGGGAAGGGCGAGTGAAGATGGCCAAGTCACAGGCACGATACACTAGTTTCGACCACTTACACTATATCGACAAAAGAAATGTCACATAGTGTTTTCAGTCATTTCTGGGCCAAATCACTCCAAATAAAATGTAGGCATGAAAATTTACTGATTCCATGACGGTATGCACCTTTTAATCCATGTGATTCCTACTTCGTTCGGTCAGAATAAAATATTTGAGCGTTTTCCGAAAAATCGAGTCTGTGGAATCACAGTGAACACAAAAATGGTATATACTATCTGAAAGTACTTGAAAACTGGATCTCATCCATATATTGGTCGACCTATATCCACAGAGTTTTGAGCTCAGGGCGTGACATCCAAGTTGGCCATTTTTAGCATTTTTGCTCAAAAAATGCTAAAGTGACCAACTTGCAAAAGGTATTGTGAGCCCAGAACTCTGTGGATGTAGGTCGACCAATATATGGATGAGATCCATTTTTCAAGTACTTTCAGATAGTATATACCATTTTTGTGTTTACTGTGATTCCACGGACTCGATTTTTCGGAAAACGCTCAAATATTTTGTTCTGACAGAACGAAGTAGGAATTATATGGATTAAAAGGGGCATACCATCATGGAATCGGTAAATGTTCATGCCTATATTTTATTTGGAGTGATTTGGCCCAGAAATGACCGAAAACACTATGTGACATTTCTTTTGTCGATATAGTGTACCTGGCCACCTAGGCATTTTTCCCTCTCCTGTGATTTCAGTGGGTCAATACAAGCACTACTATCTCAGAATGAAGGCATGCATCCTAGGAAGAATTCAAGACCCTAAGCTCTCAGATATCCCAACATTTGAGTCAGCAGTGAATTTATTTTGCGTGGCAATACAACATGGCCAAATAACAGGCTAGTTGGCCACCCCGCCAAATAATGTGTTGAGCTCACAAACAGCACTCGGAATGTTATAATAAGACAATATATCACATAATTGGTCAGAATATCTGCTTCAAACCCGAGGGGAACCCCAAAAATCGGGCCTGTGACATGAACAAAAATGCCGAGGTGGGCCAAATTGAAATCTAGCTTGGTTAATAGGAAGTATTGGGACATACCTGAAAGCCCAAATCTTTCGAAGATGCTGGCAGCTGCTCCAAAAAATCCGACTGCTTGTCAGACCGAAATTGCGTGGTTTGAGATAATGGCCAGCAGAGCCAGGAGACTTGAATGGATAAAATCTCGAAATATCTCTCAGAATGGGGGATTGAAATACCTGTGTAAGATTCCAGACCGGTAGCATGGTGGTGTCGTGTACCGTGATGGTGGCCAGCATGGCTAACCCAAAAAGGCAGTGGATCTTTCCCGAGTGCCAGTGCCTAGACGAGAGTACTTTGAACCATATCCATCTAGTAGGAATAGCGACAGAGATCCAGCATCAGGGGATCAGAGGGAGCCCAAAAACTTGTGGATCAACAAAGAAATGGTAGAGGAATGGAGACGGCAAAGTGTGATGAGTGGAATGATGGCAAGAAAGCGATATCCCCACGCCTCGGATCCAATCCGCGATGCCGCAACTTTTGATCAGTCACTGAAATTTGGTCTCAACCTTTGGTCAAAGTCCTATTATTTTTGTACATTATGTCCAGCCATAATTATTAAACCTTGGCATTGTGAGGCTGGTGCTTGTGCTACGCCCTGCACACCGCCTCATGGCCCCTTCAACCGAGCCCAGGACGAGAACGTATGAGGTGCCCGTTCATCCAGATCGGGAATTGAAGTTACCAAATCCGGTTTCTCATCAAACACACGCAGCTTACACTCCCCATCTGACCCTCTGCATCGCATGTACCACCTTTCTGACCATGGTACGACTCCCGCTGAACGCTCTCATCATCCGAAATCCCTTTCCACAAGTTCGTACCCCACATACGAGTGCGACACCACGTGCTATGGCCCACGAGAATGGTACGGACCAACCAATAGCAGGCATCCTGGGCTTGGTATCCTCTTCCCACACCTGAGAAGTCACCAACACTCGAATGCAAGATGATGCTGGGGGGAATGCGGTTGGCATCGTTTGGTTGCCAGAAAGATACCAATTCTGATATACTTTGATCAATCCACCCATGTTTCGTGAGACCCGCAGCTTTAGTATTCAGCTGGCTTGATATAACAGTATCTATCGTGGTTTCAACATATGTTTTGAGGGAGCCGGGGACTGCATGGGAGATCTGAAGGGCTGAAAGTGTTTCCCGCCAGTAGTATGGTGGAGATTCCAGGCTAGCTGATTGGGAAATGAATTGCAATTTGATGCGATAAGGAATCTCAGCCAGGTAATTGTCAATCACTGACCGCAGGAAAATAACGTCACGATCCGAGTCCAGGCTGTAGTGAGTCCAAAGTAAGTGATGGGTGACATATTTATCTTGTATTCGACTCATTGCATTTTTGATTTGCTCCAGCTTCGGGCTGCCATTCTTCCTCCCAAGCTCCGTTTCGAAGGTTGCGAGATCATCTCGAAGGCTGATTAGCTGGCTCTCCATAGCACAGCATTTTCTCCACAACATTATTGCCCGAGCAGATATAATGTAGGGGCCAATTTCTGAGTTTGTGAACTCGCTTCTGGGCATGGATATAGGTGCAAAGTCCAGGACTTCAGTAGTTGACTCATTGGATGACGAGAGACTGGCAATTGCCCAAAAGGCTTTACAGCAAGTGACTAGACGACGTTGACTGACGTCCGAGGCCAGAATGCCACTGTAACAGCTCTGGAGGAGAGTTGCGATGCAATTGAGCAATTTAACATGGGGATTTTGAACAAGACCTCTGATGTGTGGTTCATATGTGTCGCATCTGCAGTCAGGACCCCATAAGAGGTCAGGGATTGCCTCTACAAAAGGCTCCAACTCAGCATCATCTGCGAGCGACTTGACTGTCCAGACCAGTGCTTTTGAATCTCTCTCTGAGCGCTCTTTGGAGGGTGCCATATCAGTGCGGACCATTGTTGCCACCATTGTTTCATTGTCCGATGAATCATCGACATCGTCGAATGTGCCTTATTCATCAGCAGCATCGGACCGGGGATGTCGACGATGCCAAAAAGTCTGACACCCACGGAAGACCTTCCAAAATGCTCCAGAAAGCGGCGTGCGGTATGGGCAGTCCAGATACCGCACCGGGAGAAGAGTCATGATGGAATATCCCACTCACTGCATTCAGACCCCCCCATAGGCACAGATGTGCCCACCTTCACCGATCCCCGCCTACGGACTGCCCACCCAAGCCGATGTTGGTCTACCCTAATAGGCATCGGCCGACGTTTGTCTAGCATCCCTACCGAGGCAAAGCCTGCCCACCTTGGTAGATCTTTGCCGACAGTGGTGTGTCTATCTTGGCCAACCTTGGTCAACCTTGGCCAACCTGGGTCTAGGTTGGTGTTGGTTGGAATGGCCGGATGGGTACAAACCATGTCAGATTTTGAATTTGGCTAACTAGGCTTAGCTAGACTCATCGGCCCACGTGAGTCTATGTGTGCCTAATCCAGTGGGAATACCTAGACCAACCTCAGCAGGGATGGGCAGATGGATGGGCAAGGGTCGGCACACTGGTCTGCCTACACATCTGCCTATCAGGATCTGGCAGACCTGTGCCTACGGGGGGGTCTGAACGCAGTGACTCCCACTATGCCAAGAACAGTCGAGGCAATGACGGTCATGGCGATATTCACGGGGATAAGCAATGCGACGAGGCCACAGGAGAAGATGAGCAGGGATCCATGGAGTAGGATAGGAATGATTTCGACCACGGTGTGCATTTGAAATCGTTTGAGACCATAGTACAGATATGAGAAAATGCGCACCCGGATGAGGGGCGCAGAGTGCATGTCAGCCTTGTGAAGAAAATCACGGGCCCATTGCTGAACAAAAGTCGCAATGAGTGCACAGGCTAGACTGAAGCCTAGGCTGATGAACCACAAAACGTTGCAAATGAGAGATGGGGTGGATGGCTTGAACGGGGTAGGTGGAGGAACATGGGGATATCATTCCTTATCCCCGACCAGCATTCTCGCTCGTCTTCTCCCTATTGCTCCCCCAATTCCTGGCCGATTCACAAGTGCGGGGGTCCGTTCTCATCCTACGGTTCGGGGCAATGGGCTAGGGTTGAATTATTTGTAAAAAACCTCCCTTCCGCCTGCTTAATTCTCCAAGCATACCTTGAGTCGATTTCGAGTGGCAGACACCAGCCACCTCTGTAACGAACCAACCATGTTTGCTGGGGACATGAGATTTTACTTGGTCATTAAAGAAACCCTATAATTGATCATACCATGTTGATTCGGCTTTTAACTGTCAGACTTCCCGTTCACCGCACGGTAACATCGAAAACCACCCAATTTCATAGACACATACAGATGGACTTTTTGGAGGGGTGGTTGAGATATGGGGGGCCTCGTTTGCCTATAGGTACATCCTACTACATCTTATTAAGGCATATGGATCTCAATTTGGGCTTTAAATGCCCTCTATCCTTTGCAGGGCACACCATCTGCTCCGCACTCGATCCCGGCCATTCTCCTTGACCGGCAACGGAAATAGTCGTGATCCCCACACACGTTATATTTACAGTTGGAGAGTATTCAATGATGTATTTAAATCCAATGAATGATTTGGGATGCAGTGGGATGAATATTACGAGTGCCAATGAAGGATTTGGCCGGGTGGCCGGTTAGGCCGTTTTTGCTGTTTTGGGCATCCTCCCGCGAAAGAATTCGGCATGCCATGAAATGTTCATGTAAATTCGCAAAAAATATCTCAACTCACTCGCGGGACGTATGCCTTTGATTCAGACCCTATATACCTGTATCAGTCCGGCTATATGTATGGGCCTGTGCCGATAAATGCTAAGGTGGCCGAGAAGGCAGTCTCTGATAGTACCGATCATCAAAGGGTTCTTGGAAATATGGTCACCATCATTATAGTGTGGTTGGCAGAATTCTGCCAAACTGCCAAATGGCATGGCAGAATGGCAGGCAAAATGGCAATATATGAAGGTGCATGGCAGAATTTGGCAGAATAGCCCCTGAAATAGAACATCTCCATTATTTTGCATGTCAATGGGTGGATTTTGTCGTGTTGCTTTGGGTTTTCCAGGCTTGCATATTGGTTCTGTGTGCCTGCAAAATCAATGGCGTAAAGATCCTTACACTCGGTAGCATAATGGACAAAATTAAGGGGGCAAAATTGGTCCAGGACAGTGTAATGGACCAAAAAACATCAAAGTCACAGTCCATGTGACACTGGCGATACTCACAGGTATGAAAGTTATCTGAAAATTGAAATTTTGGTCAAAATACTTGATATCATCACTAAGACTTCTGCCATATTTTGCCATATTCTGCCACCATTCTGCCCTGCCATTGTGCCATTCTGCCTGGCAGTTCAAGCCCAAAACAATTCTGCCCCCCACACTACCATCATTTAAATGTGATCATAGTTGAAATAAGATCGGGTTGAAATGTGGTCGGGGTCGGAAATGATCAGGGTTGAAATATCCTGATCAAGGGGTTAAGTACCACACCATCAAGGGGTCTTGGGAGGCATCAGGAAAAGGAGTGAGAAGGGGAGTGTAGCAGGGGTATCCTAGGGTATACCGGATATTGGGAGCCAGCCAGGTTATTCAAATGAATTTGAGGGAGGTGAAAAGGAGCAAATCATGACATCTGGAAACCATACTATATCTGTACAGGAGGCTCTTGCCTTGGGAATTGCCCGGGACTTTGGGGGTCACAGATTTGTTCTACAGCCCGTCGGTCTTTCAGCACCGTTACCCCCTGTCCTGTTATCGTTGTTACGTCTTTCACCAAGAAATTGAGTATCAAATCAGCCAAATGGGTTTTGGTAGTAAAATCTCGGTAAACCACAAAGAAACATAACATCGGTCATTATGGAATACAGAGACTTTCAGTGGAAACCATATTAATCAAGAGATGTTTCAAAAGCAACAAGAAGTATCTGTGTACTATTTGAGACTCGTACAAGACCACACAGGGTCATACAACCAGGATAATGCGAGGAATAAAATCAGAGTCAACTGGAGGTTCATGAACAATTTGAAGACACGTGAGACTGGTACTTCTTCATCCATACTGTGTGATTCAGTCTCCTGGCTCCAAGTCTTTGCCGACTCGGGGGCTAAAATTTCGATGATGGGGTTGCGAGTCAAATCAGGGCATAATGTGTTGCACTTGACACTTACCTTCATTGCCCTCAATAGCCTGTTGTGAATCTTCCGACGCGTCAATGTTGGGCAGGTCCCGATCTTTTTCTTCTTCTGCGCAAGAATCTTCCAATATTTATTAGCTGAACAGAAAATTACTTCCGGTAAGATTTCTCACCATGAACAAGTGGAACAGCTTCTTCGTTTCGGGTCATCGACTCGCCTAAAGAAAATACATGGCCATAAACTATATTGGGTCTTCAAATGCAGTGTACCAACCATCATCATCGGTGGCTAAGCTGCGCATATTGTCTGATTCGACCATACCGAGTGCGTCCTGATGGTCTTCGTCTGAACAAGACTCCTCGTCATCCACTGATATAAATAACCTTCATTTGATCAGCATGATTGGCGTACATGGTCTACTTACCATGCGCGAATGGACGATCCATCTCACTGGTCAATTCATAGAGTTTCTCCCCAAAATGCCGGGCAATGTCCAGGCTATCTGGGTCAAACCCTGTGGCCTGATGAAACTGGTGGAGTCCAGCATAAACACTAGCATCCCAGGATCTTCCACGGATCACCGTGGAGAGCAAGGTGGATGGGAATCCTAGATGAGTTGCATCCTCCATGCTAAGATGTTCCGCACCCGACGGATCGAAGGACCAGTATGCTGGACCCTCAGGCCATCTGAATGACAATGGTCCCGTTTGAAAATGTTCTCGTGGGCACAGAAATAGGTAGCCTAGGGGCGGGTCTTCTGCACCCGGCGAAATTGTGACAAGAAAATAAATTTCCTTTACGAGCACTAGTTGAATGGGTTAATGAGAAATTGGCCAAGGCTGGCTTCAGACATACCATAATCATCAAAATTGGATGTAATCCCGAGGCGGCTGAAAATATGATTCGCTTGACTGAGCCAGGATTCACTGCTCCCGTTCGCCACGTATAACTCCAGAGTTCTGTTAAATATATCACCGGAGGCGAAACTAGAAGTCGGCCAGTCAGAATAGATCACCATGTGACCAAAATAAAATTGTGATACCGGGTCCAGCCACCTCCCATAGCTTCTCCCGTTGCTCCTGCACCAGTTCTCCAATCATCTATATAAACCTCTGTATCCGGTAAGAGTGCAATCTTAACCGAGTTTTCGAGTCGATCCCCCAAAAATGCACAAGCAATTATTGCGTTCAGATTCACTATTGCGGAGGCAGAACCGCGAATGGTTCGACGTCTTGATATATTCCAATAGCATATTTCGCGATACTGTTCTATTGTTAGAGAATCAATGGCAATGGCCTCTTGGTTCAGGGCATCTGATGGTTTGATTCCAGGTAGAGGGGATATTTCCGTCCCATTGGCATCCCAGAGGTGTGCAGAGTTTGCTGGTATGAGATCCACGCAAAGCCGACCGGAGGAGCGACGAATCCAAAATGTGCATTCATTTGGGGACTAAATATCAACATCAACAAGTAAAGCATCCAAGACGATTGAACTTACCAGCCCCCGTTGAAATACAGAAAAGAAATAATCCCGCGTCACCTACGACAGTAGTCAGCGAGCTGGCTGATACGGTTAAGCTTTCATACCTTGAAATCTGTGCTCTTCAGAGACATCAATCTTTGGCAAGTGGAAGTGGGAAATATACATACACAGTAGCCATAGATATACACCTTCAAGAGGGGTGAATGATGATGCAGGAATTGTTCGAATGGTATCAAATCTAATCCAACGGTCAAGCTGTACGGTCACATTTTCAAGGCAAGGCCGCACCATCATGGAAAAGTGTTGCATGTATACCACCTGAACTCGCTGCTCTACGCATCTGGATAATATTTGGATGGCTGGGAGTAAAATTCATTATGCAGTAAGCAATGAAGGTTTTGCACGGAACTTACCAAACTCTCATATAATTTGCAATATCCTGGCGCCACTCCTACAGAAATCAATTACACACCATACAAGGAGAACAAGGTATAACACACCTCTTCTGCACCTTCGCCCTGATACATGGCCACTGTCACACCCGAGTTTCCGCCATCTATCTTGGCAGTATACACCCGCCGCACACCTGTCCTTTCCGAGTGACGGCGACCAACAATACCTGTCTCATTGTCCAAGCGTATTTCTTCGAGAAGATCAATATCCCCCATCGGAATCATTCGGAAGTCTGCCCTAGATTAGGGTCCTCGCAAGAAATACGGAGGAATTCTACCGGAAGGCACAGCAGGAGCGCTGGTGTAATTCTTCGTGATGTTGTTGAAATTGTTGAAAGTACCACCGGCCACCGTAAAATGGTGCGATCGCGAGAAAATGGGGCCGCCATACCTAGATTGGGCGCCGATGACAGAGGTCAAAGAGTCATGGGAATAACAAGGAGCTCAAGAACCCACGACGCAGATTCATGAGAGTCTGTATGAGCGGATTCAGCACCCACATGAGGTTCTTCGTCCATTGATGGTGAGGGTAAGAGGAAGAGATGTTAGGCACCGAATTACAGCTTCCACGCTTGTTCCATGCCATTTACGAAGAGCTTAAAATAACGCATCAGCTGTGCCAGTGCAGCTTCCGCGGCACAGCAAACTGAACAACCCAAGTACAGCCCTGGACGACATGAAAATTCCATGGTCAGTTCTACAGGAAAGAGTCGTGGATCGTTAGAAAAAGATTCGCGGATTTCACCGCCACCTCCTTTCGGTTCGGCAACGCGAGCAAGTTGCATCAAAGATCCCACGATGACAATCTGCTGTCAAATAAACGCAAACTGCTCGTCGTTCTCTCCCTGGACCCTCATCATGTTTGCTACTCCTTGCCCTCTCAGATTCAACTTCAATTCCCTCTGTACATATGATATTCCAATCTTGTATTGCCTCCTAATGCATCCCCGCCCTCGGTCCCCGTCGACTCCCCGACCTCAGGCTTCGCGGATCGCGACTTCACCCTGTGTGCACTTCTGTGGCCGTCCCGTGGCCCCAAGCTCTTGTTTATCCCCCTATTACTGTGCTCTGTATCACTTCGAGCATCAAATAATCTCTCGAGTATTTGATTATGTTTTTTCTGGACTTATCCGCTAGTTTGGTGGGGGGGGGGTTATATTATACTCGCGAGGTCCACAACATGAACAGCGAGTTTACCGAAGACAAACATGAAGTAATGTACGGGTGGTTATCCATAAATAAAACTACAAGATGCCAACGGAACACACAGAGATTCCAGGGGGGCGATCAATACAAGACGCTGTCATTCACACCGCATGTCCTGCCTGTAAACCCGCCTAAGATTTGGTGTGGCACTGAAATTTGATTTGGCATAAATTCGGACTGGTGCGCATCGGTGCGCATTGTTGTCGATTTATCTTGGGTCTAACATCTTTGATACAAGCAGGATGCGGGCGATGGGCTTTGACTGTGCTTTGGTCGCGCGATGCTACTAGTAGCCAACGGGAAGACAATTGATCCTGTAATGCTATAGCCCAAGGTAAGTTGCCTGTGTTTTATTATGCCCAGGGTCAAAGCTGATTCAATCTGTGCACTTCGCTCGTATCCCCGTTACGGCGATACCCAGAGCTAAGTCGTTTCCATTCTTATCCAGGGCTTGAAGTCCTCACTGAGATTGACTTGAATTTCAAACCGCCCTCAACCAGTCGACGCCCGATGGACTCAACATCTTTCCTCGAGGTGAGTGCTCACGTCTTCGGGTCCCATATACGACCCATTAGCCTGTTTTCGATGCAGCCATTCGAGCCATCTGATGGCTGTTTGGCGTTGCATCAACTGATGGCTAATGGCTCGAATGGCTAATAAAGAAAAGTCAGTGTATGCTCTTTTCTGCTAGAAAGAGTGTGTTATCACACATGGAGTTCAAGGAATGCCCCTAGACTGGATGAGACCTCCAAATTCAACAACATTAAACTGTTATATATGTGAGTGGGACTGATCACTGGTACATGAGCTGAATGACTTGGAGGCAACTCAATGACTCCAAAAATATGGGCAAGTATCAAAGCCATTTGAGCCATTAGCCATCAATTTGCGCAATGCCAAACAGCCATCAGATGGCTCGAATGGCTGCATCGCAAACTCTCTATTTCCTCCGGATTCTTTCTCGACCGTAATTGGGTCACTGATTTTTCTCCTGGGCTTTGATTCCAGGACTTGAAATGTGCTTTATTTTCGAGTACTGCTGCTCCCATTCCTTCGCGTCTGATTTGCAACCAACTTTGGTGCGCATTTCACCATTCATTGATTTTGACTCCACTACGATGGTGACTCTCGGCGTTGAATCTGCCTGTCAGCGGGGTACCAAGGTTAATGCTCGAGCTCAACCTTCCTCGATACCCCGAGCCTCTCGTCTGGTGGACGAGTTAGTTCTCGCTGATTGCTCTCATTCATCCAGCCTTGTTCAGTTTTTTTCCCTCAGTGATTTAAACCCAAATGTATCGACTCGCCTCAAACGGCCCAACAAATGTATGATCAAGGCAAGTTATGTCTATACCAATTTCGTCGCCCCCAAAATATTTACTAACTTGACTCCGCAGTTAGCCCTGAAATGCGGCCACGGCTACTGATCTTTGGCTGGTCTCTGCCGACTAAGACTCAGACCCATGTTCCCTCGCTGCTGGAATCTCAGTCAAGAGCTTCACCTCGGCTGCCCGGCATTCATTATCTTCAAAGCCCGCATGAATTAAAGCCCATTCGCACTTCCAGTGAGTGAACTTGGATTTATGTCGGTGACTCATTAATATTCACTTCAGACTTCGTCAGCAAGCCGAGTTCCACGAATTCGTCGTGCTCAGGTAGAGTAAGCATTCGTTTGCTTCATTTCTTCCGAACTTCGGAAGGTTCAACTTCCCACTCTACGGAGGCATTTTGACGCCGTCCCACGTGGATCCGATCTCTCGAACCCCACTTCGAAGTTGGCTGCCCCGCTGTATCCGTGCAATTTATTAGCCCGAGCGCTGAGTTGAATGTCCCCGGATCAACATCAATGTACCTCTTCACTTTTTCTATGGAGTGCATCCGGCTTCATGATCTACCAGTCGACGCCCGATGATAAGCTCGGACTCCCGCTCCAAGGTCGGTGCTCAAGTCACGGAGCCTATTTTCCAACCCCTTCCCTCCAGATCATGTATGTAAGGATCGTAATCATTAGGCTGCTGAAGGTTCCCTCGAACAAAAGGTATGAAGACCCGCATAATCCCGATCAGCACGCGCGAGTGTACCTGCACCTCGAATCTATGCATGCGATTATATCCGCAGGCACAATTCTTCGGTGATTCAGTATTGGTTTACTCACTTTTCCCCGAGGCACCATCCCATCGCATCAGCCATTGACGGAAATGCAGAAGCATGATTATAAGTCTTGGACGCGGAGTCTGTGATGCGCCTATTTCATCTAACTTGAATCCCAGAGTAGTTTACTTTCAAGCTACCGTCGACCCCCTACCAGTGCGCAAGTCAAACTGAGCAGTGAAGTCAGCAGGGAAATAACCCAACCCCGCATTCGCTTCATTAATTCTTCCCGAGTCCGAATCACACAGTCATGGTCCAAGGTAGAGGTATGTATTTTCCCAATCCCTCTCGGTGCGACCTTTCCATTCCTTTGATCGTCAAGTACACTACTCTACAGCCTAATAATTTCTCGAGATTTTCAGCTGCGCGCAACGCAGAACCGGATGTACCCAATATATCCAGGTAAACTTGTTCTGTCATCGCGTTCAGCTGCACTGTTTACTTGAGTATGAGCGCACGTTGAATCCGCGTTCACGTCCTGGCGCAGCGAAACTCATTGCATGTTTCCACGTACTATCGCTGAATTTATTGCGCTGGTACCGCAAACCAATCGCTATGTGCTCAATTTCATTAGAGACACATCACAAAAAACTAAGTCTTTATTCGCTATGCACTTACGGATAGTATATAGAACACAGTAGCCAAGTCTACTTCGCACAAACACGACGAGGTACGCACAGAATCGACTCGGAGTGAGCCCGAGCGAGCGGACTGGCAAGGATGTACAAGGAGGGGGAAAGGCAATGCGCCAGCCATGTCCACAGCGGTTCGCATGAACTCCTTTGAAAGCTGAATTGTATGCATCCGGCGGCGCGCGCATGTACACTGCGTCGATGGTTCGGTGGAAAAGAAGGATTCGATACGCAGAGATTTCGAGGGTGGCGGCGGCGGCGGAGTGAGCGCGAAACACCGCACGAGAGGGCTGGGGCCGGCGAGCGTGCAGTGCTCCAGAAAGCCGTCATGCGTATATGCGGGTGCATACAGCGCGAGTGCGTGATGGACTTGCGCGCGCCAGGCATTGGGGTTAGCGCGAGGTGTCAGATAAGTACATTGATAAGCATGGATGCCAAGGGAACGCACCGAGCGTGTCTGCGCGCCGCCGCGTCGAGCAAGCTATGACGTAGGGGCACATAACTAGTGGATGGGGAGGTAGGTTTAGCGCGTGGGCTAGAACAAGGTCTTTGCCGTGGGATTTGACACGCAAACATGAGTAATACAAAGACGGCGAGGGAAGATGCGATGCACTGGGTTAATGAGCATCGTTGTGCGGGCTCAGCGCCGGGCTGGAGGACATTCATGCAGGCGGAATTATCTCCTCTACCTCTTCCGTCCACGATGGATGATCACGATTCTGAGGCGGATGCCATGATGGCGGGCGGGCATGGATGGTAAGAGCAGAACAATGCGGAGGTAGGTGCTGTTTCTTTTTCAGAGCGCGAGTGACGAACCGTTGGAGAGGTCGCAAAAGAGACAAAAAAGCGGCGTGGGTCGAAGCCAAGAATGATGCCGCTGATTCAAATGATTGCCGGCTAAGCCCATCACAGCCATTTTATTTTCTTCCATCAGCTCTCCCGCTCTAATCCACCGCAATGTCGCTTGTTCTTCAGAAAATCTACGCAACTCCTCGTCCCTGAGGATGCCCTCTGGATCCTCACCACCCGACGCTGTGTCTGCCTGCCCCGCTCGCACCACTGGCAGCACTCACGACATCCGCATCCCTGACTCCTAGCCCGCGCAATGGTGCTAGCACGTCTGGAACTCTGCGCTCCGCGTACAGTTCGTTTTGATAAGCGGCCATCAAAAAATGCTCTTTTCCTTCAGCCTTCACTCTGCAATCCGCTCGGACCCTACGCTGCCCCATCACTCCACACTTCGTCGACGATGTCCTCTTGCTGCCGACTTGAATGCGCACTACCCCGACTGTGTCCTTAGGCCAGGATCGAGTTCACCGCTGCAGCCACGCATCCCCAGGGCCCGTGAGTGGCCCTGCTCAGCGGCGAGCCCACACAATGAGACTCACCGCCTTACTGTTCCTCTACTCTGTCAATCTTTCAACGCTCTGCGCATTTGCTGCGCTCCCGTTACCGCTTCGTGTATCTAGCGATGTGCGATTCACGCCTTTCTCCCCGTACATCTGCGGATTCCTTTTTTCTTGAGGCATCACCATCCATCTTTGCGCGGGTCGAGGGTATACACCCCGGAAGTCCGCCTCGCCCGGCATTGCCCGTCCTCTGTCTCCAATTGTGCGGGACATGCTGCATTCACGACCCAGCGCGCCGTGAGACTCGCTCTTCGACGTCAGACACTGACATCTGAAGTACCTTATCTGTCAGATGGTGTAATAGGACCGCGTACGGTTTGTAGTGCTAATCAACTAACTGACTTGCGTTCGCATGCGCTTGGCGCATCGAGTTCCACAGGAGATAGTAGTCGGAAATAATCAAAAAATGGCATCAAATCATTAAATAGGACTCCGTGTACGTGTGGTTGTGAATCTCCGGCATTCCAATATCTCAACTTCCACCCCCGTTTTGATTCAAACACCCAACCAAAGTAATGTACGACCCTGCGCCCCGAGGCAAGTTACGCCCAATCTATTGCACATTTTCTCAAATGTTTACTGACTTCGGGTGTATTCAACCCTGAAATGGGTCACTATCCTTTTGACTCGATCCAAAACTATTGTCTTCAACTCGGTATGCGTTACAGGTGTCCACTGGTTCGTCGATTCCAACACATAGCGGAAATCTCGCTCCTGAGCACTGACTCGGATTCAACTCCTACCTTCTCACATGGCTTAAAGCCAACTCACACTCCGTGCAAGGTACAGCAAGTGATTCTGTGAATTTATCCAATTACATTGAATTATATCCAAGGGCTTGGGGTGATTGGCTCGTCTGAATTATTCAATTCACTCCGGACTTCGTCAACACCACGATCCATTCTGAACTGCGCCGAGTTCCAACGGCTTTGTGACGATCAAGGTAGGCCTTCGTTTTTCTGCTCTTGTCTTCTGAACTCCCAATTCTAGGGATCATCCGGACGAGCTTCGCCTCAGTCTCACATTGACCTCTGACATCCTGTATTTCACATTCCACCAGTTAGCACCTGTAAGTATCTGGATCCGTAGTTCGTTCGCCCGAGGTATGACTTGAGTATATATCCCCGGCTCGACCCCAACGTACCCTGAATTACCGCTACATCCAGCTACATTGAACCAGTCGACGCCCGGTGGACTGGGATCAAAGTCCTTCTCCGACGTGAGTACCCTAGTCATAGCATCCCATTCCAACTTTCCTCGAAATTCTTCCAGGACCGTAAGTGGGTTACTGAAGCTTTCCTCGCATTGTTATTAACACCTTTGCTCGCGCAAGGACCCATACGTGCGTGCAACCGAATTCTGCGCAGAGACACTTCCATGGACTATTGGCGCAGATAATACAGGTCCACAACCTCGAGTCTGGACCCTGAGATGTATGTATTTGCGTACGTAACTCATCCAATCCCTGGTACGTCTGTGTGCTTGCCTATATTCCATTCTATTCCATCTCAGTAGGGAACGCAAACTAAAATCAACCAAGCGTGCTCCATTCATTCATTCACTGGTGTGTTCATTAATTTCAAGTCCGAGTTAGAGTCCGCGAGATGTATGCTCCCACTCCCCTGCCTCGACGGCGACCTCCCTTGGTCGATTTCACTTTCGACGGCTTTTCATTCGACAATACATTACTTCATAAACTCTCTCCCCATTTTTTCAGTTGCGCACAACGTAGTCCCGGAGGTATTCAATTCATCCAGGTAAATTGCTCTTATACGTATGTCGTTCACATGTCCCGTTTGGTTTTTTTGAGGCTGAAGCTCGAGCACAGGAGGGTTGACGTTCGGGTCCCCAAGGAAAACCGAAGGCCAACCTCGCGTGTCCTCGCATTCGCATTCGACCCATGTAGCCAACTTGCTACAAATGAAATCAACTTGCGATGGGTTTCAATTCAGTTCAAGCACACGCCGCGTAAAACAAGCAAGTTCTTCATTCATCCATGCTATGTACTTACGGATGATAGCAACAGCGTGATGGAATACCGGGGCTAGCAGAATCGACTTCGCATGCAGACCACGGGATGTTCGTAGTCGGAGCGGCTCCGAGCACGCGTGTGCGCGAGGATGTACAGGGCGGCGGGGAAGATGATGGTGTGGTGCGATGAGACGGCGGTTCGGATGCACTGCTCGCTGAACGCGCATTCGGGGCCTCGGGGTGCGCATTTCCATCGCGTCGATGGCTCGTTGGACAGGACAGAGTCGGCACAGGGAGTTCGGCTGGGGGCGGTGATGAGACGTGTGAGGCAGCACGAGTGTGAAGCCGGACAGCGTACGAGCGCACTTAGATGCACTTCTGCTCTCCGCGATTGGGGTGGAAGCGGGGAGCACGCGGGTACACAACGGCGAGTCGTGTTAGAGACACGCATTGATAAGCGTGGAAGGTATTGGGTGCGTCAAGTACATACGGCGAACATAGCCGGATAAAGAGGTAAATTTGTGAGCAGTGTAGCACGAGCGGTTAGCATATATCCCAGTTGTAGGACTCGACACATGCCAAGGGATATGAAAGTATGTAAGGCAAAGTGAGGAAGGGAAGAGGTGGCGCACCTGGGTTGATGAGCACCATTGCGTGGACGGTGCTGGATCCGGCTGCAGAGACGAGGAAGACCAAACGCGAGTCTGAGGCTGCCAACTTTGAGGCAGATGTCATGCCATGGCGGGCGCAGGCGTGACCGGAAGATACAGCAGCAGGTAAGAGAAGATAAATGCAGAGGTAGGCGGTGTTTGGGAGCGAGCTTAGTCGGCTGTACTCGGCCGACGGACAACACCTTACTGTGCTATTTCGATCAAGTGTTCATCAATTTCGGAATTTTCGATGTCCGGGATGCGCGATAAAGCTTCTTTTGAGTTAAGGCGATTTTTGCACCCATCAAAAGCAAAAAGAAATCTGGGTGTCCCGCGTCACTGAACACTCCAGCTCAGTGACAATCAGCTGCCGCAGCCATTTGCAGCGAGTTCCTCTACAATTCAAGTTAATGCTCTAGTCCCCATTAGAGTCCACAATTATATCATCCATGTATCCATCCGCTGGTTGTTATTATGAGCAAATATTACTCTGAATAATGTCCAACGTGCCATTTCAACCCACTTGGCATTTGATCAAGTTTCAAGTGACTTTGAACTAATTTGAAATGAATGGGAAAAAGAAAGGGAGCAATTGGAGGGTTGTGCAGATGTAGATAAGATGGAGAGCGTGGGAACCCCGCACTCTTATGTAAGCTCGAATTGATGGCACTAATGGGTGGGGCTGGCGGGGTCAGGTGAAAAAGTTAGTTCATAGAAAATGTTCCTAACACCATTCTGAAGAAAGATCTGGGTGGAAATATACACTAGGGGGTCACCATACAGACATTTTTTATTTATTTAGGAAAGTCTTTCTATGTGCTTTTCAGCTCAAAGATTTGGATTGTACAGCCATAACACAGCCACCTGGGGCCATGCCGGCACGAACCGGCACGGCCTTTTGGTTGTGTTGTGATGATCACGGCAACTCCGGGGATGATTTGCCATGGGTTCCTCAGGTTTTGCTGAGTCTACCAAGAAATCTATGACACTTCATTGCCCAAAATGCAGTCCCAGGACCCTCATATAAGAGGAAAATAAGTAAAAAATTCTCCAGAACCCAAGATTTGGAACCTCCCGCAGTCACATGGTCTGATTTGTAAGGCTGCGGGGTTCCCACACTCTCCATCTTATCCAGGACCTCGTATCCACCCGGTACATTGATTCCCGATCGGAGAGTATCGCCAACCCGTGTCTGTTGTCCATTCATAACAAAATTGAGTCTCAAATCAGCCTAAAATCTATGGTGGTAGGACGACCATTCTCGGAAAGCTGCAAAGAAAATAGTATTGATCATTCAGGGAACAAGAATTCCCTCCAAGGTATCGAAAAGTATCAGGAAGTATCTGTGGAATATTTGAGACTCGTACCACACCATACATGGTCGTACAGCCAGCATAATGCGAAAAACATAATCAGAGCCAACTGGAGGTTCATGCAGAATTTGAATGCCCGTGTCACTGGCATTTCTTCATCAAGACTGTACGGTTCAGGCTCCTGGCTCTGAGTCTTCGCCGACTTGGGCGCTGGAATTAGTAGTCGTGAGCCAAATCAGGCCCAATGTATTCCACCTGGCACTTACCATGACTTTCCTCAGCAGAGTGCTGTGAATCTTTCGACTCGTCAATTTTGAGTGGGTCCAGATCATCTTCTGCATGAAGACCCGCCTCTTTGACCCCCAATATATATTAGCCGAACAGAATTTTTGCTTCAGGTAAACTTGGCTCACCAGAAGCCAGTGGAACAGCTTCTTCTGTAGTGATCAACTCACCTCAAAACACTGTTATCAGCTAATTCAGATTCAGCAGTGCATCGAACTAACCATCATCCTCCCTGGTTGAGCTGAGCCTGTGTGTATCGTCCAATTCGGCCATACTGAGTGGGTTCTGATCCTCTTGGTCTGAACAAGACTCCTCGTCATCCACTGGTAATAACTATCAGTTGATCAGCATGATTTGCATGGATGGTCTACTTACCATGGGCGAACGGACCATCTGCCTCAGGGGTTAGCTGATAAAGTGCATGACCAAGATGCCGGGCGACATCCTGGCTGTCGGGATCGAAACCTTTGGCTTGATAGAACAGACGCAGACCTGCATAAACACTTGTATCCCAGGACCTTCCCCGCACCTCTGTGTGGAGTGATATAGAAGGGAATCCCAAAGCAGTTGCATCCTCTGCGCTAAGACGTTCAACACCCGATGAATCGAGGGACCAGTATGCTGGACAGGCAGGCCATCTGAATGATGATGGCCCAGTTTGAAAGTCCCTTTCGGGACAGAGAAAGAGGAAGCCCATGGGCGGGGCTTCCGTAGTCGGTGAAATTACGAGCTTAAACTCAACATAATGCACAAGAACTAGTTGAATGAGCTAATGAGAAATCGGCCAAGAATGGGAGGCGCACCATAATCTTCAAAATTGGACGTAATCTCGAGGCTACTGAAAATGTGATTCGCTTGACTGAGCCAGGGTTCGGAATAGGACATCCAATTCCACATCGATAACTCGAATGTGCTGTCAAATATGTCACCGGAGGCTAAACTGAAAGTCAGCCATTCAAAACAGATAACCACCGGCCAAGATGAAATTACAATACTGGGTCCAACCATTTTCGACGACTTCCCATGTCACTCTTGGAGGACTTCCCCAATGACCAAGATCAACCTCTGCATCTGGCAAGAGTGCAATCTCAGCCGAGTCTGCGATTCGATCCCCTGACACGCAGCCAATTATGGTTTTCAGAATCACTGTGCGGAGGTGGAACGCGGAGGTGGAACAGGTGAAGTGTCGGGGTCGTGATAGATTCCAAACACATATGTGGTTAAACTGTTCTAGTGTTAGAGACTCTATGGCCATGAGCTCTTGGTTCAGGGGCTCCGATGGTTTAATTCCCGATAAGGGGGATACTGTGGTCCCATTGGCATTCCAGAGGTGTGCAGAGTTTGCTGGTATGAGATCCACGCACAGCCGACCAGAGGAGCGACGAATCCAGAATGTGCATTCATTTTGAGACTGAATATCGACATAAACAAGTAGGGCATCAAAGACGATTGAACTTACCAGCCGCCGTTGAAATACAGAGGAGAAATGATCTTGTGTCGCCTGCGATAGCTGTTAGCGATCTAGCTGATACAGTTGAAGTTTCGTACTATGAAATCCGTGCTCTTCAGAGACATCAATATTTCACAAGTGGGAAGTGGCGGCTGCACATACACAGTAACCATAGATATACACCTTCAAAAGGGGTGAATGACCATCCAGGAATTGTTCGAACGGTATCAGATCTAATCCAAATGTCAAGCTCTCTGGTGACCCAGATCAAATTAAAGGGCACCATCATGGAAAAGTGTTGCATGTATACCACCCGAACTCGCTGCTCCACACATCTGGATAATATTTGGATGGCTAGGAGTAGAATTTATTATATGGTAAGTGGCGAAGGTTTGGGATGGACCTTACCGAACCATCATATAATTCGCAATATCCCGGCGCCATTCCTTCTAGACTTTATCAGAACATTCATTTCAGGAAGGCTCAAGAGAGCTTACCTCTTCTGCACCATCACCCTGATACACCATCACCGTCACGCCCGACTTTCGTCCATCTATCTTGGCAGAATATACCCGTCGTACCCGTGTCCTTTCAGGGTTGTGGCAACCAACAACACCTGTCTCATTTTTCAAGCGTATTTCTTTGAGAAGATCGATGTCCCCCATCGGGATCATTCGGAAGTCTGCCCGAGATCAGTATCCTTCCGATAAATATGGAGGTAATGTACCAGAAGGCACAATAGGAGCTCCAGTGTAGTTGTTTGTAACACTGCTGAAATTGTTGAAAGTGCCACCAGCCACCGTGAAATGGTGTGACCGCGAGAAAATGGCACCGCCAGACCTAGATTAGGCGCTGATGAGACATGATCCATTAAGTTAAGGAGTTCTAGAACTCACGATATGGATCCATAAGTCTCTGTGCTAGGGCCAGATTCAATGTCCACATATGGCTCGTCGTTCATCGATGGTGGGGGTACGAGGATGTGAGGTCCGGGTAATTTGATAGGGTAAGACCCCGCTAGAGCCGTCAAGAAGCCAAGTAGTCACGCAGAAAAGAGTGGGTGAGGTGTTGTTGGATTTGAGAAAAACTGAAGAACTATCTACATTAAATAGTATTCTAAGTAACTACGTTTCACTAGTGTGTCGTTGTATTCTAAGCAAAGTTGAACAAGACCGCAGTCGGCCGCAGTGCCGCAGTTCGGCCGCAGTGTTGATCTACACTGCGGCATCTGATTCCATCAACCCGTAGCAGGGTAATCTCGATGTGCCGGATGCCGACGGCGCACGTATCCGAAGAGATGTTAAGCGCTCAAGTACAGCTTCGGCGTCACTTAAGAAGCGCCTAAAATAACACAAGAGCTGTCAGCCGCGGTACAACAAAAATTGAACAGAATACAGCCTTGCACACCCCATTATTCCCAATGAGGTGACAAACCCTTGAAAATAACCTCCAGGACATTACCCGATAGGACACAAACCAATCGCGGTGCCACGATCCGAGCGCCAAATGCACTGCCACCCCCTTTTGTCCTCGTCGCAATTGGCCTTATTCTTTTCAATCATGGCAAGGGCTCAAATACAACCGGCTTGGTAGTTTGAATACGAATAAGCTTTGGAATCCACCAAAAAAGAATGCCCATGACATGTTCGGTATCGGAACCGACAAGAATTTTCATACCTGCGTTATCGAATGCAGCCCTTGGAACCATCTTAATTTCCGTACATGGTCAAATGTCAAAGCTCAATGAAAAATGGGGCGTAAAAAACGCTCTTCGCTACCAATGGCCAGCGCTCGAATCGAACGAGCAATTAGTGCATACGTTGATCACTGATCAGCAAATCCCTGGCATGCCCTTATTTAGAAAGTCCCAGGCGTCGTTGCCAAGGCCTTGGATGCGGCCCGCCTAGCCCGTCATTCTCTTGTACTTATGCTCAAACCTAGCCAGATATTCCATTCCATGGCCCACATCTGGTCAGGTATATCCTTCCCAGTAGTGCAAGCCTGGCGTGCAATTACATTCTATTAGTAGTATTACACCTCTATTATTCAGAGCATGACTCGGGCCTTCCCTGGCATAATAGCGAGGCATT
>JARJLF010000778.1:0-134935 GCA_029378395.1 Mycena leptocephala | reverse complement strand
TACCAGGCATTTGCCTCAGTGTTTGACGTGTTTGAGCGAAATCGTGAAACCTTGGACAATGGATCCCAGGGGGAGATACCGCAAAGACACTGATGAGACAAATGATCAATTCCATGTCCACTAAAATGGAGATCGGGAGTCCAATGGCGTCAATGTATATCCTCGGAAATCCTGACCATTATTGCAGCCACAAGTACGTGAATTTTGCGTGGCGTTCTTATGTTGCTTTTGTGAAAAATTACTGGAACAATAAAGCCACCAAAATGATGCGGACCAAAATGACGGCGAAGATTTACTGACAATTCGGAACCAGGATGGATCTTATCTCGCTTGGTCTATAGTTGATGACTATCGGTTTAGACCTTTGATTTATGAAAATGTCAACCTTTATGAGTGGGTGCAGTGTTCGGAAAAAAAGCACGGTCCCGCAAAGAGCGTCGGGAATTTGAGGAGCAGGTCAAAATCCACAATGAACTCACAGAAAATGACGAAGGGATCGCCTTCAATCAAGATTATGAGCCCGAATATGATGCAGATAGTGACCTTGATGACTTCATCGACGACGACCTGGCAGAGTCAGATATATCCATTGAAAATAATTCTGACTCGGATAATGACAGTGACTGGAATTCAGAAGACGAAGACGCAATAATTGTAGAGAAAGAGAATCAAAAGTCAAAGGCGCACCGAGTCACAAGACATCCGTTTCTACCCGCACACGAAGCGGCTTTCATGACTCACGCAGTTCATTGCGACTTCAAGAAGCTGGATAACATTATACCTAATTTTATGGGTGGTGCAGTACCTCGAGCAGATAAAGGCGACCGTGAATATTATTGTATGACCATGATGACTCTGTTCAAGCCTTGGCGGACGCCAGAGGATTTAAAGGATACCGAATCAAACTGGGACCAAATATTTCTTGAACACACCTTCACGGGCAGACAGGAAGAATTAATCCGGAATTTCAACCTACGCTATGAGTGCAACGATGCCCGTGATGACTACTATGCTATAATGAGGAAGAAAATGGCTGAGCGAGGTGAATATAAGCAGAATCCAATCCTCGGAGATAGAGACAAATTCATAAATGATCTCGAGGTGGGGGAATACGGAGACGAAGATATGGACTGTGACGACGATATAACAATTGGTAGAAGGACAGATGCTCTGAAAAGAAATCAGGATTCTATCAAAGATGTGTTGCGCGCAGCCAAATGGTTGGATATACCGAGAGATGGCCTCCTGGAAATTGAAACCACAAGATACATTCCTCCTTACAAGGCCCGAAGGACATGGACAGAAATATTGAAGTCAGAGAGAAAGTTATACACAGCAAATAAGTTGTCGGACTTGCCTGCTCCGAACAAAGATGGCTGCTACAGTTTCCGCACCGCTGATAAAGTGGAAGTGGTACCGCATGATTATTTCCACCCAACATCCAAATTGACGAAAGAAGAGAATGACACGCTGATCGATGAGATCTGTAAGCAGCCTGGAAAAGAGTTGAATGCAGAACAAGAACGGGCTTTTAAACTAGTAGCAGAGCACGCATCTAGCCAACAACACACTCCACTGAAAATGTATTGGGGGGAATGGGTGGATCCGGAAAGTCAGCTGTATTTAATGCAATCATCAAATTTTTTGTCGCCAGAAAAGAAGAGTACCGATTTATAGTTCTGGGACCCACCGGTTCGACCGCTGCACTATTAAACGGCTCAACATACCATTCGGTATTCAAAATTCCCCGTGAAAGGAGAAGCAGGAACCAGGATGATTTGGACGGCATCCCAAACGATGCAACCGCCATCGCGGCTATAAATGAGCGCATACAGGGCGTGGAATATGTGCTTCTGGATGAAATATCCATGGTTTCGTGCGAAGATTTACATACCTTGGCAAGTCAGGCAGCAAAGGCGCGGAATATTCACGATGTGGAATTCGGTGGTTTGAGCGTGATCGTAGCCGGCGATTTTGGTCAGTTACCGCCCGTATCAGGCCATAAACTGTATGATGGTTCGATTGCACTGAGAACAACTGAGAAAATGTCTCACCAGGCTCAGAGCGCAGTTCTTGGTCGAATTCTGTGGCATCAATTCACGACAGTGGTTCTATTGAGACAAAATATGAGACAGAAGCAGCAGACAGAGTTGGATGGACAACTTCGCATTGCATTAGAAAACATGCGGTATGGCTCATGCACGACCGAGGACATTGAATTTCTGCGCACCAGAGTTGCAAGCGATCGACCAAACCACCCTCATTTAGACTCGAAAAAGTACCGCAATGTGTCGGTAATTACTGGTTGGAACGTCCACAAAGATACAATTAATGAGGAAGGTGGGTGTAGATTTGCACAGGATACTGGTCAGGAATTGGTCGAATTTTACAGTGTGGATAAGTTGTCTTCAAGTGCTGTTGACAGACGCAAGTGGAAAGGGTGCACACAAGCTCACTTTAAGAGTCTCGGCCGCAAATTGCAGCACGCTCTGTGGTCTGCAACACCTTCCAGCACAGCCGAGCATATTCCCGGATGTCTAAAATTGTGTGTTGGAATGCCCGTAATGATTAAAAAGGCCAAGAGGCAGTTGTAGTAGGGTGGGACTCCGCGACGGTCCTTCAGGTCAGAGAATTCTTGACACACTGTTCGTTCGGTTAACAAACCCCCCAGAGATATTCAGATCCCTGACCTACCACTCAATGTAGTACCGCTCGCAAGAACCTCAAACCATGTTACATGCCTGTTACGTGACGACTCGCTGCTGTCTATAATGAGGGATCAGGTAATGGTTTTGCCGAATTTTGCCATGACGGACTATGCATCCCAAGGTAAAGGCCGAAGCGAGAATGTCGTCCATCTAAACAATTCCAAGAATCACCAGAATTATTATGTTGCACTTTCGAGAGGGTACACAGCTGATGGTTTTTGATGCCAAAAAAATTACCAGCGCATATCCGGGTACTTGAGGCAAGAATTCAGAGAGCTTGAATTATTGGATGAGATTACAAGGCTTCGCCACGAAGGTCGCTTACCGAGAGGTAACAGGCATCTATCGAGGCCAACTGTTAGCGTCCTATCGTGCTTGGAAAGGCAACTCAGCAGATCCTACACACTTCCACCCGCGATTAGAACCAAGCTAGATGAAGAAGATCCTGTTAAGAACTACGGAATTTGGAAGCCGACCATCGATAAATCTACTGGAAAAATGTCGGCTCAGCACAAAAGAAAAGCCAGTGAACACGAAGACGTGCCTGCACCGAAAAAAATGGTTATTAATGCAACAGCTTTGGCTCCTCGCAGTTCGACGATAGGAAGGACCATACAATCCGTGTGTCCTGTAGGGCTTATTTGGGATAACACCAATTATAGTTGTGGATACGATGGTTTGCTCACCCCGTTAGCCGGCGTGTGGAGGGACAACCCGAGTTGTGGACACAAAGACTTACTGATTTCAGCCCGCTGTTGGGTCTATGGGCAAACATTATGAGAGGAAAGAACCATATACCAGAAGAGGCCAGAAACGCAGTGCGGCACTTGTTGCACTCCAGAATCCCGTCAACTTCCCGATCGGACCACGGGGCGTAAAATTAGACGATTTATTCATGGGAGTCACAGTCAGACGCAGCTACGGGGATGCCGTGACAGGTTGCGAAACATGCGGGTATAGGGTCCGGGGTGTGACCGATACATTTAGCCAATACATCAATGTTGGAACACAAACGAGCTACGCCAAAGATATCCCCAAGGTCCGACACTGTCACAGTGGTTTCAGTACTTATTTGACCATCAAGTGGGCCAATGCCCGCAATGCCGTGTAAATGGAATTCACACTAAGATGAGAATGCTCACCACAATTCACGAAGTCCCGTCCTTATAATTTTGTCCTTGAACCTAGACACACTTCGACTTGAGAAGATGTGACCCTTGGTCAAAAGATGTTGAAACTGCGAGGACTGATATATCACTCACAAATCAGCCGATTTGGGACATTTTACGAGTGTCGTCGTGGATGCACAAGGCATGTGGTACCACGATGGCATGACCACGAGAGGGGTGTACCAGTAACGGTAGGTTTGTCGACTTGCAAGATCCGTTGACCTTGCATCGAAGGGGCGATCAGCGGCTGTGTGCTGCGATATACGCGTAAGGGAATCTGGGTAGCGAGTAAATAGCGATGAATACAACCTCTCGCTGGTAATCTATCTATACCTGAGCGCCGAGTGACAGAATCACCCGCTCGAATTGTGCCAATTTCCGAAGTTGTACTGTGGCACGGTTTGGCAGGGCAGGGGGTGGCTTCAAGTTTTACCGTGGGGCAGAACTACTGGCCATTTAGAATAATCGAGCAAGTCATCGGTGACCGAGACTTGATACTTGAAGCTTGAAGTTGAATGCGGCTGTCACCCTCGTTATTGGCGTCCGCAGAAAGGCCTGTGCTAAACACAGGCCAAACAGCACGACATAAAGCCGTGCGGAACACGGACCCTGGGCCGGACTCGTACTGCCATGCGAAGCAGTGGCCCACAAGCGCACGTAAAGGGGTTAGAATAAATTCAGTTTGCGAGGGCGAGAATATACACACCGATCATTGAATAAGTCCCACCACCCATTGTCCTCCCACTCCGTAATTGTACTGGGTTTGAGGGACCCGAGGGGCAGACCCAATTTGCGTGCTGCGGCGAGTTTCTTCTTGATAGCCTCGGGATCATCAGAGTCAGGATCCCCTCCACCATTACCGTGAAGCTTTCGAAGGCGCGAATCCATTGGAATGCGTTGAGCGAGCACAGCCACATGGACTTGATCGACGCCGCCGAGCGCTCGCCTGAGAATAGAATCTCAGAGGCCTTTGCAAAGGATTTAGTACTGCGTGAGAAGGAATGAATGAGAAACACCTGTCTATACACACGACCAGGATCGACCTGGTGCTGCACAAGCGCTTGTCACCAACTGGATCAAATGCGAGGAGGAATCGGTAGAAGGTAGTCCTCTCGTCTGGCTGCCAGTGCCGGATTTTGCCAGTATCGGTCTTCTCAATCTCGTTGTCGGAGTCCGAGAGCTCGATCATTTCCGGCGGAGGAATGTTTTCCTTGACGGAGTTTCTTTGGGCAACCTTGGGCTGAGACTTTGCAGCAGGCTTCGCTTTCTGAGCTGCTGCCATCTTGGCCTTGGTGGACCCGGCTGGGCGTCCTCTCTTGTGCTTGGGCGGTGACTGGGGTTGGCTGTTAGATGCCACGCGCTTGCAAGGGGTGGGAACAGGTGTCTCGGATGTGGGGACAGGCGAGTGGAGTGCTGTGAGATTGGCGTAGAATTGCTGCGGGGCCATGTATGGGGCAGGCGGAGGTACCATATACTGCTGGGGTGGGAAATTATACCCGCCCTGCAGATAATGTAAGATTCGGGTAGATGGGCAGCCTAGTCTACACACCGATGGATCCCCGTAGTTCTCCATTGTATGTTCTTGCCGTGTCGCGTCGCGTCGCGTCCTGTCGTGCCCGAGTAGTGCCGTACTGACGTGCGTAGACCGTCTGTGAAGAGACGTGAGCGTGGGAATAGAATATGTATCGAGTCTCCCACCTTTAAATTTAATAAATGGAGGGGGAAGTTGGGTGAAGGGAGTGTTAGCAAGGTGAGAAAGACTCAGAAAGTAAACGGGCGGAGATTGAATTGGATGTATTTGTTCCATGTTTATGTGTACAAATATTGAATTAAAATCCGAACTGAACCCGTTCAAATTAAGAATTGAGCACCCCTAATAAACATGAAATTGAATTGTGTTCAATAGATAAGAAAAATGAATACAAAGTTGCAAGGAGCAACACTAATTGGATTTTTTCTGACCTTAGAAGCTCCCACTCCATAGTATGACAGAGAGAACCCCTTGTACTACAGAGTACTCCAGGACCCCGGACCTGCACTACAGACACTGCAGCCACTATGGACACTACACGGCACTATGTAGTACTCTGGAGTGGGCTCAGGGTTTGCTGACATATGATATATCAGATGGGTCTCTCAACGAGAGTCCAGGATATAACATTTATGGTCTCTCTCGAGAGTAAATGATATATCATAGCCAGGTACTGTTGCTGCTCGCAATACACCTGACCGACGTGCAAATTACCTATGGCTTGCTACCTGGACCTATGTGGGCTATGGTCCTACAGTGCTACGGGGTTTTGTAGACAACACACCTGACCGACGTGCAAATTACCTATGGCTTGCTACCTGGACCTATGTGGGCTATGGTCCTACAGTGCTCCTGGGTTTTGCAGACGACACACATGGCTATGATGCTTATTATAGTAAGTCATAGCTATATATTGTGGCGTAAAAAATACAAGTTAATACAAGAAGATATACAAGAAGATATAGCCCAAGTCGCTTCGAGGACTTGTGAGCAAAAATCTTCCTCTGCAGCGGAGGCCGACTGGTGTGCCCGAGATAACAGTGGTGTAAATAGCATAAAATCAGAATACCTTGTATAGGGTGCGTAGGGCGAGGATTGAGGATCGAGGTACAAATAGCCTAGAAGTGCAGAGTCAGTGACACTGATCCAATCATAATTATAAATGATGCTTACCCAAATCTTGAGCACGACGCTATTTGCTCGCAGGACATCGACAGAGAGGAAAGTGCTGTGGAGGTCAGTAAACAAAATGAGCTGCCACATGCGGCTTCAAGTGCAAACATGCACGCGAATGGAGCCACAGGCGGCGGATATGCGACGCAGCGCAAAGTCGGAGGTAGCGAGATGGGACAGAACATTGAAAGGCAGAACTTGAGGCAGCGGGGAGTACGACGCGGTGCAGAAAGCGAGCCAGAGACAGGCTCCCGGAGTACAGTTGGGAGCAGCGACTTGACTCTTGAGCGGCCTGGCATCGAGGTAGAGTGAGCCTTGAGCTAGTGCGGGCAATCGACTTGAGGTCTTGAATCGTTATATGCACCGAACCTCTGCTTCAGACCACGGAGGGCCAAAGAGGACAAGGACGGAGGGCGGGAAGTGGGCAGAAAGTGGGGAGAAAGAGGAGAAAGGCGACGTGATGAGGGGAGAGAGCAACCAACCATTGATACCATCAAACGAGAAGATTGCGCCATGTGCTTGCATCAAAATGATCATCACCGGGCGGAGTTCGAATGGCTTGTACGATTTCCACCAATTCCGAGTCACTGTGCACAGATGGCGACTGACAACCCGTACGCAGCCTACGCACTTTAAGTGTACAGGACAAATTCGCAGCCCCCTTACACTCAACTGGTGAAAATTCCTTCCAGATTTCTTTCCTGTGCTGAGAGTATAAAAGATCCGTACCAAAGACGTAAGATGTTCACCAAACGACCAAGACGTCCAAAGACACCGAGCCAAAGACCAAAGATGCCCTCCCAAAGACGAAGATCTAAAAAGATGAGTCTCAAAGACAGAAGACGTCAAAGCCAACAGTGTACTTTTTTACCAGTGACCGCCCATAAGGCCTTGGTGGAGGTCTCAGGATCTCCAAGGCCTTGGTTAAGGGTAAGGCCTTGGCCAAGGGCGCCTCCAAGGCTTGACTGATTTTTCTCACGCATCCAGGCGGTATCAAAAACAATAAATTTAAGCTTTAAACTACTGATATTCCTCATCCGAGTCAATCTCAATGGCGCCGTCGTCGGGACGCGCATCCTCCTCTTTGTCTGCCAGTTCCTGCATCAAGATATTTTCCTCTTCCATGACTCGTGCAGATGGCTTGCGTGCGCGCGGTTTCTCTGCCCCACCGACAACAGCGCGCGCCGACGGAGAAGAAAAGATGGGAAAAATAAAATGACATAGTGATATTCACGTGATACTCTAAGGCTTGGCCAAGGGCGGAACTTCCGGCCGAAAATCGCCAAGGCCTTGGTCAAGGCCTTGTTAAGGGCTTGGAGTTTTAAGGCCTTGGCCTTGGGCGATCACTGCTTTTACTGATGAGCCTCTGCCTAGCCACCTAAACTCAATTTAATTTTAGCTCATGTGGACTGTACCTAGCTACCTAAACTCAGATCAGCCTAGGTATTCGTAGCTAATTCTGAATGCCTAGCCTTAGCTGCACAGAGCTAGAATCACCGAAATCTACTCTTCTGCTGCACCTATTATTCAAGTATAAATACATTTTCCCAGCTCTGCACAGGCAACTAGAAAGAGCCAGGCTGAGGTAAACTCAGCTACAAAGACCTACGGATAGCTACAGAGAGCTAGCCAGACCTACACCGAGCTACAGAGACTGTGGCTAGGCCAACTAGACTCAACTACACTTAGCCATCTTGGTAGCTATGGCTAGGCGCCTAGACTGAGACTAAGTTTAGCAGGGACTGGAACGCAGTGACTAATCGCCGTACGAACCGCCACCTAAAGGTCGCCAGCGGGTCGGTCTCATTTCAATGTACCCTCCCCGATACTCACTATTACTGCCTTTAGAAGTCCGAGTCGCAAAAAACTCACCAAGATACTTTACGCTTTTGCCGCTAAGCACGGCCTCGACCCTGGCTTTCTGGCCGATCTCCTCCATGAACAATTTCTTTCCGACGAGGCCTCCGGGCCAGAGGACGACTTAAATGAGAGCAAGGAGGCGTGGAAGGTTCGCTTGGCATCGGCAGCCGGGCTATCCCTCGATCCAGGGCCCAGCAAAAGACGAAAATTCTCGAAATATTGACGCCTGCCTGGGGTCGGAATCGGTGCGTCAGTCTGATACCTCCTTCTCTATCTAATATTCCACAGTATTCTCGGCTCATTCACGCCATGCAAAATTTTGGCGTTGATGACGCCTCCGCAGCTGAGGAGTCCAATATATATCATCGAGTGGGTGTTGGCCGTGCTTCGGACCGTCTTCCCCGGTACGCGCCGTACGATTTCGGAATTCGCCGCAATGGTGGGCGAGAACAGCAAGCACCTAGCTAATAAAACACTGCTCAAGGATTGGACCAAGTATCCTGAGCCGGACAGTTGTGGTCTTGTTTGTGGAACGTGATGCCAATGGGACATTGTTGATGCTCATTTCACCTCGGTCGATGAATAATTGGACAACTATCTTTGTTCGTTATGTAGAGTAATTCCAAATATTCCACTAGTACTTTGTCACTAATTAAACTTGCTCATTCGTCATTTCCCGTTGTGTTTCCCCTCCGTAGGCCGCAAGGGACGTCGGAACTGTTGAACTTGTGAGAACTGAGTTCTAAGATTTGACAAATAAAATTGTACGCGATCCATAGTCGTCGTGATCCACAGGGGAGGTTTTGTGTATCCAATTTTTCCCCGTGCAACCTGGCACCGAATGTCGGCCAAAGGCAACATTGTGGAGGGAAATCGGGCTCATTCGGCTTTGCATACTGCTTATATATCTACCTACGTCTCGACGCCTAACTCAGGACTCAAACACAAAACAGTTAGTGGATATGCAGTATGAGGTGGAGAAATAAGCTTCTCACAATTCATACCAGACAAAGCTGTCGTTATCGAGAGGAGTCTCCGTTGAGGGATCATCCAACAACCAACCCCATGAGAACTTCGTCGGATTCAGGAATTCCCTGCTGCTTGTGGCAAACAGATGCCGTATTTCCCCGGCATATATCTCGCCTTTGAAGTAAATCTGGATGAGAGACGACCCAGTACCACGTTTTGAACGAGTCGTTGATGTTACTCGACGGCCGTTGAGGAGTGCATAATCGTATGTCTTGATGAATGAACCAGCATCTCGCTGTTTGGACCATGCGGAGCGAGTGGTAGGTGAACTCTAACCTCGTTGCGATTGTAGTGGTCTACCAGGCCCAATCGCATAGCGTCGTCTTCAATCCTAACAGATTTTCCAGCAATACTTCCGAAGGACACCCGCGACGGTGTGCGATCTGAAACAGTAATACACAACTATTCAACAGGAAAAATTGGACATGCGGTCGTACCGTGGTAGCAGCATCCTGGACTGTCCCCAACGCTTCTCTGTTCTCGCCGGTCTCAAAGAGTAGTCGGATAAATTGGTTCTCCATCTGGACCTCGGTGGGAAGGTCGTGCCCGGATGTCTCGTCCAAAATTCCATTCAACTGCGCAAAACTCTTCATTGAACGTTCAAGTTCAAGGGTATCAATTAACGTACCATTCCGTCAAGTTGCACCATTTGGTGAAATTCTCGCATCATCAAAACCTCAAGAAGGCCGCCTGACCAATTATTGCTGTTCAGGTTTTTGAAACTTTGTTCAGTCGCTCGGTGAGGAAGGCCCAGATGCCATATAATGGCCCATAGTCCAGGCTTGGTCTGGACATGTACCGCCCAATGATGATTGGGCTTCATCTCATTCATGCCGTACAGCTGTTGCGGCATTGTGTGAGACCAAAGAAACAAGGAAGACTTCGCTAAAATTTACCTCCGAGACACCCAAGAGATAATAGCGCAGCAATTCCTTTGCGCGGTCCCTCGAGAGTAATTGAGCTGCCGACCAGAATCATTAATGCCGCAGCAAACGGAGATAGTTCCTAGGTTCATCCGGCTGCATGCGCTTGAGAGGTGCTTTTGGCTGACGCGGGCGACGAGATTTCTTATTGCCTGACTGTTTTTCCTTCTCCCATATGTCGAGTTTGTTCTTGTACACTTTCGAAGATTCAGGATATCGGGCTACCGCTGCCTTGTAGTCGATGTCCGAGTCCTTTGAAAACGTTCCCATACAAGCGATATCTGCGAGAAACCAGTCGGCGGGGATTACATGTCGGAAGAAACAGGCATACCAAAATTGCCCATGGACCCGTAGTTGCGAATTTATACTCGTCTGCGGTCAGTGAACCGCCAGCGGCTTCTCCAACGCGTAAAGGCAGGCGGCGGGCCCAAAGAGGGGCCTCAAACTGTGGGGAATCAGAGGTAGGTCGCAAGGGTTGAGACGAAAACCTACACTTTCCAAAAATCGTGGACAATGTTGAGCTCCCGTGGAGTTTGAGGTGTGTTGCTCGCAAAGCCCCAGTTTCGATCCATCGGGTATACCCTGGTTTTTGCGACCCCTGAAGTTGATGACACAGGTGAATGGATGCATTTAAACATTAAACACAACGGGGCTTTACCAAGAAGTACCTTATGCATAGGATCGACGACCGTATAACGCACCAGATCAAAATAATCCAAGCGCGCAAATTCTGTCCATTGCGCGCCGTACTCCGAAAGAATTCCTCCTTCTCTTCCGACGTAGAAAGATTGCGGTACATGTAGGCCAGTCGTCGATGTTCTTCACCGGTGCGTTTTGGAATTCTGGGACTTGTCAAAACATATTGCACGGTGGATGCTCAGATTTGTTACCGTTTCGAAGAGGACTTTTCTGTGAAGAGTTCGTCCTGGGACACCTGCATTTTGTGCATGGGCAGCGTTGTTACTATGATCCGCAAAACCACACAACTTGCACATCGTGGATGGTCCGCGATGATTAGTACAAGTGCAACGCCGACCCGCTTCCCTGTTAAGTGATCAGATAGAAATCGTTGACGAGAACCGCTGCCATACCATCCGGATATTCGGGAGTCTTGACGATATGCCATCGTCGTACAACGTGATCAGGTCATCAACAATTATTTTGAGGTAGTGCTGCAATTGTTCGGCCGTTGGCTCTTTCCGCCCTGTCATCCCGCTCAGGATCAGATTGTCGGTACTATACCTGTAATAATATCAGCAATTCTCCATGACCGAGCGGCAAGTCAGTTCAGTTGAGCGAGTTAGCTAAATTCTGAACGCAGAAGGACATTGCCCCGGACGAGTGGCTCGGAGAAAAGCTGCTTTTGCTGGGGTCGAACCTATGTGAGCGAGTCAACTCGACCAGAAATGAGAACAGCACAGCTATGGGAACGTACCAATCCAAGCTGAAGCTAACTCCGAGACGAATTTCCTCTTCTGAGCCAGGCCCAAAGAAGAACGAATCACCAGGAGTGTCCTTAATTTCTTTCCAAACTCAACCATCCTGCATACACTTGAGCTCTCCGTCCACTGGAGTTCAGGTCCGCCACGATTCCACAGCCCGAAACCATGCCCGGTCGTTTGAAAAATTCATGCAAGCCAGTAGATAACAGTTGAATGGGAGAAACCATTTGAGGCTTCCGTCCGGCAACTTTCCCAATTGCTGAGTCCGCATCAATGTCTGCATCTACCCAGCTGTCGTCACCGTCTCAGTTTGGAGCCCTTAAGACCTCCTCCCCGCAACAGGACAAAAGCTATCGTGTTTGATATCAGGCTCAAAGACGTAGTGACAATTAAAACAGATAGGATGCACGGTAAACTATCGTTCATCTGAAATCTGGCGAAGACTGTTTCAGTGTACGCGGCATGGAGACAACCGCCGCTAAGTTGCCGACTAAGCACGAGAATATGAACCCGAGACAGATGAGTGTCAGACCAGTGGCACGAAAATGACGCGGTGCCTAGTATGAAGAAATGCTACAAGTCCATTATGCAGCGGATAAACCACTGCGAATGAAGATGATCCCGCGCCGTAATCTGGGCACTCTTTCCAGACTGACGGGTGCCGTGGGGAGTGTTTCAGACTGTGCAGGAGATTGTGTTGTGACCCTGCGATGAAATCTGTTATAGCGTACATCTCCTTTGATTGTGAGGAGACTTACTGTGATGTCGGCGCGGGCACAGAATTCTCAGTAGGCGAACGGAGGGCATGCTCATGCGGCGGAGATTCACCACGCCTATTCAGTATCAGAAGTGATTCCGTTTTCAGGATGTGGGGACGCACGGGACTCTGTGGTTAATCCCGGAGCAGGATCATGTCGATGATATGTACCGCCCACTATGGAGGAACCTCGCCCACGCTGTGAAATATGGAGGCGATCGGATGACGAGTGGGTGCACCAGACTGAATACACTGCGGCGATCCGTTTGTCATACCGTTAGGAAAACGGCCTTGCAAAAAGTTCCTGCGGTTCAGTGGGTTTTACAAGTTATTTTACGGGGAAGTAAAAATAGGGTACAAAAAAAGATTTTGCTGTGCTTTTTCATTCAGAGAAAGGATTCTTTTACATACGCTGTTTTTCACGCTCTTTTTTGCACTTCTTTGCGGATGCCTTGGAATTTTCCACGGCAAAACCCCCTTCCGCGAAAGGAAAGGCACCTCGTAAGCGTTCCAAAAGCCCAAAATCCAGGAAGTCTAAGGCTGAGAAGTCAGCCAAGGTTGAAAGACCTGTCGTTGCTCCTGCAACAACAATGTTGAGAACTCCGTCTTTCTTCAACTTTGTTTCCCGGTGGATTTCCGCAATAATCAAAGGAAGCGCCTGAACCGGTGTTTCCAAGGTGGAAAAGACGTCGCAGCTCACGTTGCGGAGTGGTCGAGATCTATAATACAACTGGGTTGCAAGACACCCAAGAAAAAGTTTGTTAAACTTTTCAACAGCTTGTCGTATTCGATCCAGACAGAAATATACCGCCAAAGGCTCGATCCTGAGGTCGCCACTTGGATTAGATCGTAAAGGCGGCCAACGAGGCAGAGATTCTGGTGAAATTGAAGCCAAAAACCGTGAGGCTGGTAGTGGGTCTTCAAAGCGTCCGGCGCCACAGCCCCAGAGGTCTGATGGTGCACGCAATCAGAATCAGAGCCGCAGTCAACCTTCGCGCGGAGGTTATCGTGGCCGCGGACGCGGTCGTGGAGGGCGCAGTAAATTCATCTCGCCCGCGCGAAGAGGTGATGCGCACTTCAGCAGTTGAGGTACCTGGCAATAAAGCCGGGAAATCGGGTGAGCAGATGTCAACCCGGCCCGCAACGAAATGTTAGCCAAAGGCTTGTGTTTCAATTGCGGAGAACCTGGACATATGTCCCGTAATTGCCCGAAGACGAACTCGGTACCTTCCAAAAAGAAGGGCAAACCTCCGGGTTTCAGTGCTCATGCTGCTCACATACCTACTGCCTCAAGTTCGCGAGACGCGTTGTATCAAAGCACAGAGGTGCTAGAGTCGTTCACCGTTGGAGCCATGCGCTTCGATGGTCTTCACGGAGTCGAGAAGGGCGGGGATACCCCCAAAATTCTCGAAACTTTTGTTGAGTCTGAGGACGAGTTTGAACTGGTCTCTGACCATAATTCTCAACATGAAGCTGACTCCGAGGACTCACCTCGCGCCATTGGGGACTTATACGCGTTTTATACGATGATGGCTCTTCATTCGGCCCAGCCATACCCCGGAGACGTGAATCAATGTTCAGAAGATGGGTTCGAAGAGAAGCGGTTCTTCATGTACCTTATCTCGAGTGCGACGAGGAGTACACTCTCGATGTAGGTCTATTGCATGAAGATGGATTCATGCCCGCACTGTGGTATGCCCAAATGCGGCTGCAGTCCTTGGGACTTAACCCTGACGATGCGCTGGAGGAGAAGCGATTCCTCGACGAAATTGGTGACGTTCAAGTCGAGTCTGTTAATATTCTTCTGAACAACCACAGGTGGGACGAGACAAGATATCTCTCGCCTGCTGACAGGTTTGAAGTCGAAACATTAGGCAATGACTGGCCCAACAATGAGGACATTGTCATTTCAGACCGTGTACTCGCAAGGTGCTTTAGTCTTCCCCGGCCTTTGCTGTTAAACCCGAGTTTCAACCTGATTAAATGGTATGAACAACGTGTTGAAGAATTTGAAGCAGACGAGGATTCGTGGAATAAACTTCCGGAAGCCTCTGACTCCGAGCCAGAATTAATCTCAATCTCAGCCGAGTCCAATCTGGAGTTTCCCAGTGATGAGTCGTTATCCATGCCCTCCCTGGAGAGAAATGAGATCTCAGACTCTAAGTCCAATTATACCTCTGGAATGCCCTCGTTGCAGAGTGTCAGTGATACTGAGAGCTCTGTTTCTGGCTTACCTAGTTTTTGTACTGTCAGTGACTCATCTGACAGTGGCTCAGACAGTGAGTCTGAAGGACGGGTCATGTTCGGTGACCCCGATGAGACAATTGAAGATCGATTCAAGCTTTGGGCGCGCGCCTTGGTGTTTGGGGATGCTGATACACCCCCTCGGTCGCACCGACTTGGAGATGTGCTTGGCAACACGGTTGCCGCGCTGCTGGAATTCTTTCAACCTTATCCGGGTGACGAGGCCATACCTTTGGTCTGATGAACGTCGTGACACAGTTAGATTCCGAGTTCTAAGGCCAACTTCCGAACTCTATGCATTGAAGACTCGTCTCAGTGATGTCACAATTCTACCTTTGGAGTATACTAGCATTAACCCGTGCTCCGCACGGAAGCATGGTCACTGAGTTAGATCGTTCACGCCGATGGCATTCAAATTGTACCCAGTCAAACAAGCATTGAAAATTAAATGGAGGTCGAAATTTACTAAGGAATGTAAGAATTATAAAGAGGGCAAAAGAGGGTCGGTATCAAGAAAGTCCGTTGTAAAGATGATCAAGGAGTCAAATTTAGATGCCAGTGGCAGGGGAAGGGCTGCTGCTGGGTGCACCATCGTTGTTGTCTTTACGCTTGCCCAGATTGTCTTGGTGGGATAGCTCCAGCGAGGCTTCTTCGTCGAACCTAAAATTGATCAGTGGTTGCTCGAGTGTAAAGAGATCAAGCAAGAGCTTACTACCACTGGCCTGCGACGTGGACTGAACTGGGGTGGACTTCGCAGACGGCGCAGTAGCAACAACGTTGCCCAGAAAGGCAATTGTGTCGACCTCGATGTAGAAACGATCGACCATTTTCTCGCCCTCAAGAGCGCCACGCACACCGGCGAGGTAGCCAGAAAAGCCGCAATACCTGTTAGCATAGGGGGTGGGCTCTTTTTCCCGTCCTTGAAGCGGTGCGAATCCGGAATGCAGGCAATCAGAGGGAAGAGGATTTGAGCGGTATGGTATGGCTGCCTCTGCAGCCCGCTTCGCATCGGCAAAGGCGGCAGTGAACTGCTCTGGTGCAGCAGTGAAGGTGGCAGTAGCTTGGTCGCTCGTTGCCACCGCGCAGCAGACATAAGCAGAGAGCCGGTGGCACGGGTGATGGTCCATGAAGGCTCAGGAGCCTCCAGGTCCAACGCTTCGAGGAGGCGGAGCTGAAAGATGAGGTTGAGCTCATTGAAATGGCGGAAAACTGACTCACTTCTTTGATGTCGCCAACAAAGAGGAACTTGGCCTGCTCAGCTACGTCAGAGGTGTAGACCTCAATACCTGCCTCCTTCCTAGCAGTGCCATTGGTATGAATCAGTGGTACACATTAGAGAAACTCAATCATGTTTACCTGTGAACTTCACGTAGTACAATCCGACAGCGGGATAATTCTTTCGGACGTATTCCTTGTCCTCTTGGGAGAGGGCAAGACATCGGTGTCAGGTCTGAAGTAACGGAGGGAGCCTTGAATATCCTCCATGCCAGAATTGCCGATGTAGATGGTGGCAGTAAAAGCCAGGACGTGAGAAGAGATGGCCTGAGGGCTTTCCAGGATGGTTATGCCCGAGAGAATGACAGAGGAGTTATTGGCGTTCATTTTTGGATAAATTATTGACGGAGAAGTGGAGGAGTAGAAAACCTGGTCTCAAATCGGCCACAAATATATACCCAGTCACTGTGTTCCGGCCCCTTGCAGGCACACCCTTGCCTATGTTCGTCTTCGGCTACATGGTCAAAGTGCTTCGATCGCCGTAGGCAAGGGGACATCGGCTATGCTCAGCTACGTCACGACTTCGCCTAGGTTTGTCCATGGCCGTAGACACACCTTCAAGTTGGTCTCCCAATCTTCAAATTAACCTTTATTTCGGCTTTAAAAGGATTTTTTTGCTCTTTCCCCACAGTTTAATACCTCCTCGAGCTTGCGCAATGTTACATACGCACCGATTGTGGGAGGCATCAGGATATAAGCTTTCGGAAGCTGTCTCTTCTCATCAACCCTGTGCAAGCCCTGCATATCAACACCATTTCAGAAAGGCAGACATTGGCAACAATCAGCGCACTCGCACAGGCCGGGCAAGAGGATCTCTGAGATGTTCCATAGAGTGGTTTCATGTAATAAATTTCCTTGGCGAAAGAGTCCGACGCAGAATCCAAGTGGAGAGAAAGACGCGAAGTTTGGTTTTGTTATTTTTGGAGGGTGATGCGCCAAGGGCGGCTTGAATAAAAATGTTGATTTTTTGGCCAACTGGGCTTCCTCACAAATATTCTGAAACTTTGCTGTTAAACCATCTGAATGCCGTTGAACATTGCTGATTTTTGGCTTCAATGGAGACTCTCACATGTTGCGATTCAAAAAATTTGAAGCTGTTTGATCACTTATGTGTCGGAAAAAATTGGAACCGCAAATGCAGCAAAACTATTTGAGATATTTTGAAGAAAAATACAGGAAGAATGCTAGTCCAAAAGGACTTCAGGGTAAACAACATTTGTAGTTTTAAGTTCAGTAGCGGTTTCTGGCAATAAAATCTTTACCCGCTGCCCTGATGTAGCCTCGATAAGGCGACATACAGCTGCCCATGTGAGAAGACAGGAACCCGGAGATCCAGGCCAACAAATTTGACGGATTGTCCCTGTGACTTGTTGATTGTGAGAGCAAATGCAAGACGCACAGGGAATTGTCGGCGACTGAATTTAAAGGTAAGTCGGTGGTATTGGATGGAGTTAAGGAGATTCGAGGGATGAGGACGGTTTCACCATCGTGATCACCCCCATGAGGCCGCACTCAAGACCCGCTCAGACATACGGAGCAGAATCATTCTGCTCCCATTGCAAAGCCTGCGTCCAGGAGCAAGGTTGCGCAGCAAAATGAGTGGGCAGCCAATTTTAAGGATGAGCTCGCCAGGAGGTAAGCTGCCAGAGTTCAGGGTGCGCAAGAATTCGACAGGAATGATAGTTTCATCGCCAGGACCGTCTGCCCCAGCTTCTTCGATGATTTGTCGGCACTAAAATATGTGCGTGCTTCTCCGGAGAGCGATCCAAGATAGTGTTATTGATCTCGGAGACGTCGACGTTCCTAGGAGCAAGAATCATGCGGTTAAGGAAGAAGTCGGGGAGGAGGAGGAGTGGTGTTGATGCCTGGATACACAAGCCAATCAAAGCGGCTGGATCGTCGCAATTCATTCCTTCGCGCAACGGAATGGTGCTGTCAACAGCAACATCTCGCCCATGCCGACATCAGCAGCCAGGCCGCAAAGTCCCGTTCATCCTGTCCACCAACTGCGAGACGCATATTCCCGCGAAGATGGAGGGGTTCCACGTGATGCCAGAGTGGCGAGCGACGAATGGAGGCCGACAATGTCTTCTCGGGTGCCTTTTGGGACGACAGGAAGTATTTGTTGGAAGTCCCTCCGAGCACGACGGTGATACCTCCAAACGGCCTTGGATCATCGAGAAGATCCCGTAAAGTCCGATCTAAGGCCTCGATCGCATGTCTATGCTGCATGCCGATCTCATCCCAAATAATAAGGAGAGTGCGCCGCAGCAGATCAGCTCGCTGACTGTTTTTGGGAACATTGCAAAATGACTCCGCATTGAGGCCGTCGATTGGGATTTTGAACACAGAATGGGCGGTGCGGCCTCCAGGCATCAGCAAGGCGGCTATACCCGAAGACGCCACACAAAGGACGATGTTATCTTCGCTGCGAAGATGATGACAGACCGTCTTGTATACAAATGTTTTCCCAGTTCCACCGGGGCCGTTGAGAAAGTAGACTTTGCCGCTGCGCTGTTGGACTGAGTCTATAATCTTGTCAAAAGCGAGCCGCTGCTCCTCATTCAGCAAAGCTGTATTGCGCTCCGCTCGCTCACGCTCCAAATCACGGCTGTAGTTGAGCTGCTCCGCAATGAGAGGGTTTACCACCTCCACGTCCCAATCTTTCTGCGGGAGAGGCATTGTCGGCCAGTCCTTGAGAGCACGATTGGACTCCCTCAAGAGTTTGTCGATCAGGAAGAGGCCGTAGTCGTAGACATCATCGTTGGGCGGATCATTGTGGCCCATTGTTCGAAGTCGATGGGCTAGATCGTCGCAGATTTGGGGACGGAACTGCTGCCACAAAATCGCTGGACGGGATGGCTCGCAGAAGAGGAGCAATGTAGTAAACAGCTGGCGAAGACGGCTTCCTGTTTTCATTTCACACGCCTCCTCAAGGCATTGCCGCCATTCTCCATCGTCTTCCAATAATCCGCGGGCCAGGCATGCTTCAAGGAATGTCGGGTGCACAACACCGTTGTAAGTGCGCAAATCAGCGAAGGATTTTGGACCTTTTACGACTGTCAGAAGAGTTCGCAGGTAGAAGCGCTCGCAGGCCGTAGGAGGAACAAAGTACATGCGGCCAAGTGCAAACCCTTTTTGACGCACAGCCCACCTCTTCTGGTCATTCTTCCAAGTGAATTTCTGCGGAAACTCCTGGTAAGTGTATTCCCACGCAAGAATTCCAGTGTTCCCGTCATCTGCGTTGGCGTCAAAAAAGGCGGTTAAACGGGTCTGTTCATTGCCAGCGCGTTGCAGGACCTCCTGGGGATCTTCACCGGGGTTAAATGTGACCAAATGTTGGCCAGGAAGATGGACCTGCACTCATTACTTATAAGTGAATCCACAGCAGAAGAAAGGGGAGCCGTACCTGAAGTCGAACAATGGTGAGCTCTTGATCATGCATCTCAAAATGAAAATTGCGCCAGGCAGCCTCAGCTGCAGAGATATATCTGCCCTCAATCCAGCGCGTAATCTCATCACGCTTGTTGCGGACCTCAAGACCTGCTACATCCCCACCTTTCTGAATGTACTTGCACACATATTTGAATGATCCAAGTGAGACCGCGCACTCGACGTTGATATGACAGTTGTATTTTGCCGAGAAGTACGGGTTGTATGGCACAATCCAGGAGTTGTCGACCATGAAACCATTAACGTCGTAGGCGCGGCCGCCATTGGGGCGGTAATATTTGGGTAGCCGTCATCGTCCATTGTTGTTTGCTCCGTAAAGGGCTTGGGGAAGCGCTTTGTGCAGCGGTCACCCTCCATGCACGGAGAACGCCTGTTGGCAGGCCCGCAGGGACCGTGCACCATGCACTTCTTCACTGTCGCAAATAGCAGAGGTTGGGTGTCGGGGTCAGGCCATCGAGCCCAGATGGCCGAATCGATGTCTTCTGGCGTAAGTAGCTTCTGTCCGTGTAGAAGAAATATAAGAATATGAATGTGCGGAAGGCCGCGCTTTTGGAACTCGATGGTGTACACATATGCCACGGCGCGCCCAAAAACACCGTTCTTATAGATGTCCTCCATAATGGCAGTCTTCTTCAGATGGAACACCCGAGCAATTAGGTCAGGGCGGTCGGATGGAAGTTGGCCCGGAAGTAACTCGCGCACGATTTCGGGCCAATCCGGGTTTGTTGTGACGGTCATGAAAATGTCCACGCTCTTGTAATACCGAGCAATAGCCATTGAGTCTTGGAAGCGTTGTCCCATGTGTCTCGGACCGCCAATGTAACTGGACGGGAGAACGACACGCTGTCCGAGGGTATTGAGATCAATGTTGTCGTCATCGGCATGAATAGCGTCTTCGAGGCCGCTGTACAGCTCGGCACGCAGCATCGGCTGATTTTGGCGAAGAAAGTTGAGGCGGTTCTGGTCTGCAGTTGCCCACATATCCACCATGTACCGCTGAAGCAGTCGACCACCTCGGAGAATTGTTTTTGCTTCATTGCGACGTTGGTGAAGGCGGTACGCAACAAAGCGTGTTTGCGTGAGGCGTCCAGGGTACTCCTTCTCCGGCTCATTGAGCCTGAGGTCCGGGTGCCAGCCAGGCTCGCCGTACGGGAAAAGCAAGACATAATATAAGGGGCTGTAAGCAGGATGAAGGTCACTGATTTTCACCAGCGGCCCATTACGCCGGCGAAGGATGATGTCACGGGGCTCTGTGCCAGGTTGCTCAGGCAAGATAACAGCAACCTCGTCTGCAGTAGGGAGGTTGCCTCTACGCGCGTGAACCCCAGGAGCAACGCGCAGGCGCACCGAGATGTCCTCCGCATCATCTCCGAGCTGGGCCAGAACCTCGTGCGCATGCAAAAAGAGCAGTGCATACTGGTGATTATCCCGCATGACCTGCTGCAGAATCTCCATCGTATCTCGCCGTAAATTCGAATTATTACGCATTCGATGTTCAAGAGCAGCACGAGGCTCGTATATATACAGCTGCGCATACGTAGGGTTCTGATCTGGAGAGGGAATCAGTGCACCAGCCTTGTGACACAACTCCCCGCGAATGCGAAACACCGGAGGGCCACCGCCGTTGTTGATGGAACGGTCCTCGTTCACGCCGAGGGATGTAAACGAAAGAGCGGTGTTGTACTGCGCAATGTTCTTCCGAAACTCCCTGGCTTGAGTGTCGTCACCGGTATACAGTTGTTCCAGTGCTGCCGGAGCCTGCTGCAGATCGGGCAGTACGACTTTGCCATGATTACAGCACATGCCGAATGCTGGGGCCCTGGCGGGAGAGTTGACGGTTTTCTCAGCTTTCCAATGGAGCGCGCCGCAGTGCTGACAGGCAATGTCCATTCTTCCTAGGTCATGGCGTGCTTGAGGCTCAGTGTATGGCCGTCGTGCATCGAAGAACGGGCTATTCTCTGAGCGTCGAAGCAGTTGTAAACAGAAGAAATCATGGTGAAAGAGTGGAAACACACCTAATGCTGCACGATTGCGGTGGTTCCGTGTTGCCGGTGGTGTGGGCAGCTGTCCATTCTCGCGTTGTTGCCTCTCTCGCTCTCGCCGTCGTCGCTGGCCCTCAGCGCGCGCATTCGGTGCAGCACCCTGTGCTGTACCTTGGGGTTCATTTGCGCGTCTAGCCTGTGCAGCATTCTGCTGCCGTGCACGCTGGCCATTTGACCGTGCATTTGGAGGTGCTGCAGCAGCTGCTCCACCTGTAGGCGGCGGTGTCTGAAGGCCCTATTAAATTGTGAATTCTGGGCCCAATATAGATCAAGAAAGCGCACCAAAGATGCTTGTGCGCGAGGTCGGGAAGCCCCGGGTGTTGGAGATCCAGGGCGGTTTTCATTTGGTATGCGTCGCCGCCGCCGACTTGGCGTTTCCTGCAGAGCGAGCTGGCGATCGCGGTCAGCGTTGCGTGCGGCCAGACGCTCCGCTTCCAAGGAAGGCGACGATGACGGAGGTAAATTCCCCCGTGGTCCTTGATTGCTCATGTCCTGCAATGCATTGCGTCGAGTTGAAGCGCGAGGAGAGCGTGTTCTGCCATATATTGGAGACATTGCGTTCTGGCGTGCAAGGTGGACACCGGGTACACGTCGTTGGGCCAAATAAGACGAAGGGGTGGGGGGAGGGGTTGCCCTGGATGGTCCGTTAAAGTCAGAATTGTTAGAGTGCACAGCGACGCACATTTTCAAAAGTAGAAGCACCAAACCAAGCCAGCCTAAGAGCGATAAGTGCATGAGGAATTGGGCAGATTGAGAGGTTGGGGTTCTCAGGTAGCAGCCACAGTGTTGGCCGCGTACACGGAAAAAGGTAGGCCAGGGCAATTTTTTTTAGTTATCACGCAGTCCCATCATGGGCACGAAAATAAATTTATTAGTGAACAGTGAACTACAGCAAGCTTACTGGGCATGAGGGCTATCCCAACTACTCAGAAAGACACGTAGTACGCAGGTAATAAAGACGCTGTTCAGCGAGGTAAGGTAAAGAGGGTGTGCAATGGGTGTGCGGGTGTGCGGGTGTCAAACATTGTCAGATTGTCCAGTGAGTCCAGGGAGGTGCAGTAGACGGGTGTACATTGTCAATGAGCTGTGCATGGGCCAAACAGCACATCCAGAGGGCGGTCGTCGCGAGCGAAGAGGGAGTGAGGTAGTGGGAAGCGAGGAGAGGAAGCCTGAGGTCGTGGGAGGGATCAAGCACAGCCGTCTGATTGACAGTTAGCTTGAGACAAAGGCCGTCCTCTTTTGTATAATAGATTCGTGTACCGAGTTTTCACCTAGTGGAATGGTTTGCGCGTGAGCGCGCAACGGCTTTGGGAATTAAATATACCATGGTCTTACCTATTCACCATTTCCCTGTGGAAGAAATACTCGCTGACGCGATTCAACAATATTTCAGAGACGTGAGTCGGGAAATACCTATGTTTGCGCAAGTCGGCATCAGTCGTGTTCCTTGGGAACCCGGCAGTCCGGAAGGCCCCGATGAGTACCTCGTCACTATTCCACTCGGGGAAACCGGTCTTCACGAGATTATCTCGGAGGAAGTACTGCTTAATCCTCGCCTCGACCTCGTTGGTTGGGTTCTAAAGCATCAGTTGAAATGTGTTCTTCGCGAAAACGACCGCCATAATGGCTGGAGTCATACTCGCCGAGGAGACTATTTTGGCTCCATGTTCAACGAGCCCGAGCCCGAAGTGGAGGGCGAGTTTTTCCTATTTTGCGGCGGTGTTCAAATCCCCGCAGACAGCATGAAAGGGATTTCTCGAACTGCTTCAATGCCTCGTGTTCCTGATCGTCTTGTAGTGCGACCTTTGGTCATTGTGGTTCGCGTGAATGGCGAGCCGGTGCGTGCGCTGGTGGATTCTGGATCCCTCGGGGATTTAGTTTCAACTTCGCTTGTTGATCAGTTGCGCATCAAGCGGAAGGAACTGGCAGATCCACTCACCTTGCAATTGGCTGTCCAGGGATCTCGGTCGAAAATCAACCACTCAGTGAACGTCAAATTTAAATATCAGGATGTTGCAGAAGAACGTATGTTCTTCGTCGCCAATCTCAGTGGTTACGATATGATCCTTGGGACTGCCTGGCTATTCCAACACAAGGTAAGCATCGGTTTGAATCCTGCTCGAGTCTGCATCGGAAGCGCTAAATCCGTACCTCTAGAAGGCATTGCAACTGCACGGGTCTTCACTGGAGCAGCTGGATTAGGCGAGGACAATCTGTTGCAGGCAGCGCGCAATGAGTTAATGGAATACGCGAAACCTATATGTAAAACTGCCGCCGAAACGGGCTTACCTCCGCTGCGGGCAATAAATCATACTATTCCACTCATAGACGAGGATAAGATCCTCCCCTGGGGACCCGCACGCTGCCCAGAAGCTTTGAGGGATCAATGGGACTTGAAACATCGCACTTACTTGCAAGCTGGGCGTTGGCAGGTTACCAACACGGGAAATACTGCACCCATGCTGTTGATTCCTAAGGTTAAAACGAACCCACCGAAATTGCGCGTAGTCGTAGACTTACGGGCGCGCAATGCCAACACCAAGAAAATGACTTCTCCGTTGCCGGATATGGAGGGAATTCTGCGGCGTGTATCACGCTGCAAATATCGCTCTCTTATCGACGGCCAAGATGCCTATGAACAGATTCGGGTGGTACCCGAGCATGTCAATCGAACGGCGATGGGAACACCCGATGGCAATATGGTCAGCCTTGTGTTGCAACAAGGGGACTGTAACGCACCGGCAACCTATCAGTCATTAATGAATTACTTATTCAGTGATTACATCGGCGTCTTCATGGATGTCTATCTCGATGACATTATCATCTATTCAAATACACTTGAAGAACATATCAAGCATGTAAAGTTGGTGATAGACATACTTGAGAGGGAGAAGCTTTATCTAAGCGTGAACAAGTTGCAACTGCTTAAAGCGGAGCTAAGCGTCTTGGGACGTATTGTCGATGACAAGGGAATCCGCATGGATCCCCATAAAGTCGATACAGTGTTGAACTGGAAGACGCCGACGAACCGCGACTTGCTTCGTGGGTTCCTCGGGTCGGTTGGATACCTTGCGGATGATGTGCCAGAGGTGCGCGTTCCAATGGGGATTCTACATGGTTTGACCGGAGATTGGGTTCCATTTCGATGGGGCTTCACTCACCAACGTGCCTTCGAAGATGTGAAGCGCATGGTTTCTGATGCGAGAGGTCACCATCGTAGACCATTGGATTATAGACCAGACGCACCGCAAATTTGGCTTGTAACAGATGGCTGCAGCACTGGGATATCAGGTGTTGTGAGCCAAGGTGCAGACTGGAAAGATGCTAAAGTTGCAGCATTCTTCTCAGCTAAACTGAATGCGGCTCAGCAGAATTATCCGACCCATGAAATCGAGATGCTCGCTGGTATTGAGTCGATGCTGAGGCATCAGGATATCCTGCAAGGCTGCCGATTCATATGGGTCACGGACCATAAAGGATTAATTCACCTTTTCAACCAAAAGAACTTGTCCGGACGCCAGGCCCGTTGGATGGAGAAGATCTCCGGCTTTGACTTTGAAATCAGGTATGCGGCTGAGGACACTGTCGCAGAGACAGTCAATTCCGACGCGAAGTCGGGACAACGCGACCCAAAGTCAATGTTTGGATCCAAAACCCGTATGTCTCCAAAGGAGGGCGGGAGTACAAATATAAAATCCAAGAAGTCGAAGGCCTCGCCGGTGTATGACACTGGCGAAGTCGGGGATGATGGAAGTCCTAATGATCGGAGGGTACCGCCACCTGTCGATCTTGATCCGTTACGGAACGAACTCCCGGAATCAAGTGCTTCTCATCATCACAACTCTGGCTCGGGCTCCGCACCCGAGGGTTCAGGCTCTGTGCTTGAACATGATCTAGAACACATGGATGAGTCCCTCTTGAATGTTGTTAATTCAGGCTGGCAAGGTCTTGACTTGGCGAAACTTATCGCAAACAACTACAGTGAAGACTCGTTCTTCAAGCATATCTTGGAAACTCCCAAGGCTTTCCGCAACTTTGAGATTGAGGATGGCCTGATCTATCTCAAGGATTCTGATCACAGGGTCCTTTGTGTCCCCAAGATAACCTATCGAGGACGAAACATTCGCGAGATTGTAATCTCGGAGGCTCATTCTATCTTGGCACATCTCGGAGTACGCAAGACTCTCGACTATTTGCGCGATCATTTCTGGTGGAAAGAAGTCGTTGAAGACACTCGAAGCTTCTGTGAGTCGTGTGCTACATGCAAACGTAGCAAACCAAGCAACCAGAAGCCGTATGGCTTACTTCATTCTTTGAACCCTCCACTTGAACCGTGGGATTCTGTGGGCGTAGATTTTGTCGGTCCTCTACCAGAATCCAGAAACCGCGATGGAGTCTTTAACTCCATCGCTGTTATTATCGATCTACTCACTGGGATGACACACATCGTTCCTGCGCGCATTAACTATACTGCTCGTCAAATGGCCGAGCTGATGTTTGAAAATATCTATAAGCTACATGGTCTTCCCAAGTCCATCGTTAGCGATCGTGATTCCCTGTTTACCAGTATCTTCTGGAAGCGCCTGCATGAATTAATCGGAGTTAAACTCCACATGTCTAGTGCATACCATCCCGAATCTGACGGAGGAACTGAGCGCGCCAATCGCACGGTAACTCAGATGCTCCGCCAGTGCATTGGACCTAAACAGAAGGATTGGGTTGCTAAACTCCCTGCAATCGAGTTCGCCATGAACTCTGCCCGATCTGAAACCACAGGCTATGCTCCATTCTTCCTAAACAATGGGCGCATGCCGCGCTCTCTTCTATGGAATTCAGACCGAACCCGGGAGTACCCAGGTGTTGCTAATTTCGCCTTACAACGCCGTCTCGCAATCATGGCTGCCCATGATAGTATGATAGCTGCTCGAGTCAAACAGACTCGCTCCGCAAACCGCAAGCGTCAGCCTGCGCCATTCGAGAAAGGTGACCTTGTTTACTTGAACTCCAAGAACATCACTTTTGAAAAGGGTCTTGCACGCAAGCTGATCCCAAAATTCATTGGACCATACTCGATCATTCGGGACTTTGAGAACGGTTCGTTCCAACTTGATTTACCTGCCAACTTGAAGCAGAGAGGTGTTCACGATGTGTTTCATTCTTCCCTGCTGCGGATTCACGTCCCCAATGACGACCGCCGATTCCCTGGGCGACTGGAATGTCAGCTGGGCATATCCCTGGATGACAAAACCAATGAATGGGCCGTCGATCGAATTGTGAACCATTATGGACGGCGATCGAAAGCGCTCTTTGAGGTTTTGTGGAAGTCTGGTGACAAGTCTTGGATGCCATATGACCAGGCAAAGTGTCTGCAAGCGCTGATGGAGTACCTGGAGACTTTGGGCATCTCTGATGTTAAGGAGTTGCCTTATGGCTCGGGTAAACCACATGATGTTGAACAGGGATTGGCGATCAACTCGGTGATGTCCCATTTCTGGGCATATAAAGACGGTGAGCTGCTCGAGGAGTTTCTACCCCCCTCGCAGTTACCATCACATTCTATTATGGCCACCACCAACATCGATATCTTCAGCCCGTCCGCTAAACACCCTGCTCTCGCTGATCACTTCGTTGCTTACAACGAACAGCACTCTGCGCTTAAGCGCATTTCTAACCGCCTCTTCTGCTCCACTTTCCCTGGACTTGGCACTGGTGGAACCACCTCGGCAGAAAATACCAACACCAGGTAGTCCCTCAATACGCTGCCATATTGCCGCACAATTCCATCCACAAAAGTCACTCCAGCTCATAGTGGAAATTGAACGATGGAACCCATGTTCCTCCATGTCAATACACTTCTGAATGCTCGGTTCATTCCGGCATTGGTTCACAAGTTGAGGATATAGAATGGCAAGGGTAGAACAGTAACGGCACACATGCCTGGCATACATTCAGCACCACGAAATAAAATAAAAAAGGCACTGTCCACGCACTCAAAGTGGTCACTGCTGCCGTAGCAGGTGTCAGAACACAGGCATCTATACGTTCAGAGAGTGTAATAGCCCGACCCTAAAATCGATTGATGAGCAGGTGGGAGTTGATGAGCCAAGTGAACAGTGCGAACCGTTGATCTAGACTCGTATTCAACATGAGACCTGGTGACGGTTGCATATGGCCAAGCTACTCAAGGCTGAATCAGCATCCAGTCTTCGATGTTGTCGATCGGAGGGACAAGAATATGAGCGATGGTTGAACTGGCAATCCCAGATTATGTAGACTTGAGGACTTCCGACAAAAGGATCCACTGTGGCGATGAGACGGATGCAAAACAGAGTATTAACAAGTGTGTGGAATAACTCAGGACTATCAAGGAGGCCAAGGTACATGCCTCTAGAAGATGATATAACACGGGGTCTTCGCAGGCAAGGAAGGCCGAGGTGTGGACATGACTGCAAGGGTCCAAGGGATAATTAGCGACAAAAATAAAATAAATAAATGAAAATGAAATGTCAATGTTGATCGACATCCAGCAGCTGTCAATCCTTGCTGTGAAGGGATAGATGGGTACGGAGAGAATAATCATGGCCGCCAAAAACATTCTGAAGGGGGTCGGGAGACAAAAATAAGATATCCAAACCAACATCGGAACAGACCGGCCAGACATAGTGTATTGATCTGAAGGTTTTGCTACGGAGGTGGGGGCAGAAGATGCGGAACGAAATAAATTATATTGAAGTGGGATATAATTATTATCACCGTGCGCGTACGCAGATTGGGATTGGATATTATTATGATTATGGTACAGCGCGCGCGCAGACAGGGGTACAGAAGTACCGGGATCTAAAGTCAGAGATCAGGAAGGCTTCGAGAACGACAAGGTAATCAACTTACTTTAAGACAGTTGAGGTCTGTTGATATTAGCCGGATTCAAGGCTTCGGAACCTGGTGGGGTTGCCGGCGAGGTGAAACATCATGATCACTGACCGTTGATGTTGTCACGAAGAGGGACAGGCTGCTATCGTTCGGACATTGCAAGCAGCTCAGATGAACCAGCTGAACACAGCCATCGAAAAAAGAGGTCGAAGAGGTGAATACAACATACCACGAGGATCCGATGCATACAAACGATCAAAACATTGGAGGGCGGTAGGTCCAGGCCAATGAGCCATTCCCGAACACCCGTTTTCCAGCCCAGGCCCATGCACACATCCATAGCAAGAGCATGAGAGACAGAGCAAGTTAGTTCCATACTGAAGCTGCTATGAGGACCCCCATTAATAGTAAAGGCAAGGCACTGCACTTGACGTTCCTGGGAGAGACGGGAGCCTGGAGAAAATCTAAGGACAACGGTAACATTGGAAGTGAAAGAGATTGAGACACTGGAGGTGTAAACGCCGCCAACGAGAACAGACATCGAAAGCACCAGGTAGGAGAGAGTACGAAGCTGAAAGATTTTCGAGGGCCGATGACAAACAGAGTCAAAGAGAAGCACGTGTGACTGACCAGTTAACGCAATACTCGGCATTCCGGGGGAATGTTGGTGACAATGGAGAAATGAACGACGCATATCAATTCATCATTTTCAGTTGGGTGGACAAAATCAAGGCATCAATCAATTTTGAGTGATTTCAATCATTACACTCAAAAATTATTGATAGGGCGCTATAGGACCCACTACCTAAAGTTAGTGGGCATATTGATCTGACAATGGATCTGGTGTCCGAGCTGCTTTTCGTGTGTACCTCTATCTGACAGGCTTTTCTCAGTCTACAAAGGTGATCACCGCTCAAGCTCACCCTAGACTGCTGCAGGTAAATAATGTCCCTCCCCTCCTTCTTACCTCAATTCTCTGACTATATCGGCCTTAGCACCCGATGTTTCGCATGATGCCCGTGGTACGTCCGTCACTGTCCGTCTACATGTTGGCTTAACCTTTCGATGCCTCTTAACATTCCGGATGGGCCGGAAAAGCTCTCATTACATACTGGTGCATTCACCGGCGCACCGCGGAAAAGATGACCGCTATCCGCCGTGGCTGGCTACAATCTGGTCGTTAATGGAACGTGTACGCGAGGCAAAGACACTGTGGAATACTGTGCTAGACCCAGTGCAGGAAACACTCAAAAAATCCACAACCAGCGAAGCTGCTGCCAAGCGCATGAAGGCTGCTCTGGATGCCCTCGAGAGCCTTCCTTGGGACGGTGCTGTGAAGGGCTTCAGGGGTGGAGTTTTTGTCAATGATCTCGCATCCTGGTTCACAAGAGATTGGTTAAAGACCGACCACGAAGACCAAATGCTAGAGCTCCTCGTTTCAGATCTCGGAATCAGCGACGGAAGCACGACCTGTATCCAGCCGACGTACTTTGTGCGTGGTCTCGCTCAAGCCTACTCCGACCCCGAGAGTTATCGAACAGCTCGTCGATTCGGATGGCTTCGGAAGCTCGGGGCGTCATTTGCGATGAAAGATTGTACTCGTTTGGGCTCAAAAGCAAACAAAAGCGAGGACCATTGGGTTGAGTCTTTGACTTTTCGCCCTTGGATTCGTGACTAAGCATCACCTTATTTAGAAGGTGCTTTTCGGCCTCCCAACCGTTTTCATTCTCCGCCGCGGTATGCGTTACACCTCTCTTTCTTTCATCACCACCATGCCACTTCACCCATCGTCGCTCTCACCCGCCCCGCAGCATCCAGGGACTTGCCCGCATCTCCCTGAGCTCCATCCATCCAGGACCATGCTCCCCATTCAATGCCATTTGTCGCCAAATGCTCTCGCTGCGCCGCCCGACGCCCGACTCCCAACATACCATCTATCACTTTCGACATCGAAGGGCCCTCCGCACGTCCTGGCGCGTTTCGAAATTAAATTCGAATCGTAGCGTGCCGTGTTATTGACATGTCGCGGGGCCGACGGATGCGTGGCATCCGAGTCGGGTCATTGGGGATTATACGGTGTGCGCGCCGCATCTTGGGCCCTAGCGGTAAGTGTAGCTCCTTTCTTTACCCCCTCCGGGCTCCCCTTCCCTGTCTTTCATCCGTGATGTTGTCCCTCGCACTAGTCGCCAGTGGTTTTGCCATCCATTTTTATTTCTATTCACCCCATACTCTCTATTACTCTGTAACGGTAGCTAGGAATTTATACCACTCTCATTTGTTCAATTGGTATGAGCAATATATATGTATTCCTTGCAGTATCTACTGTGGTAGGGAGAGCGGCGGGGTGTTTGGTCAGGTTTGGCAAGAGCAGCTGGTCGTAGACATACACGGATACACAGTAGCTAGTTCAGTTCGTAGCGAACAACGAGGCACACTCCACGCGGAAGTCCCCCAGGTCCCACTCCACTACGTGCTGTTTTCCTTCTACTTTGCTGTGTGACACAACTTGGTAGCTGCCGCGTTTGTGCCGTTTATGCCGCGTTGCCGTTCCCAGAGAGGCATTCCCATAAAAGGGAATCCAAGGGCGAAAAATACAAAACTGTTGGGTTGCGCTTGGCATCGACTGCGAAAATAAGGTCATTGGCTATGGGGATGGATTCCGCACTGAGCCGTCAGCGAGCCTGCGCAAACATCTTGACTGGTGGCTCTTTGAGCACCTCGGCACGGAATTTAAATGGACCGACATACCTGTGGTGAAGCAAAACGACCCCCCATTCATGCGGAATCCTCGCGTATTTTGACCTGGCACAGTGGTTCGATAGTGAGCGCCTCCCACTTCCCAAATGTACGGCTACATCCATGGCGGAAGAGCGCATTAAGATGTTTCTGCGGGTCGTTGAACGCCACAGGAGAATGGTATGTGATTGACTCGCAAGTATCGACATTACTCTCATTTTTTAGGCGGGGGACTTTGCGAGCGATGCACGGGACTATGAGTTTACCTTTGCGCATTCGCTCGGGCTCGGCGATGAGTCTAGCATACAGGACGGTGATGATGACGTTGGGGAGAACGAAGAAACAGACGAAGTGGAAGCTGAGCGCTCACCGCCAGGGTCAGAGTACTCTGTGCACGATGACGACACAGATTCGGCGTCGAGTACTGACTCTGAAACGCCCTCATCCCCGTCGTTGTCCCGCGCAACACGCTCGCTTCCTTTGCGTGCTCGTTCCCCATGCCCGACCGCATCCTCCCCCACCCCTGACAGCGCACATTTGTCAGAGGAATTCCTGCCCAATATTCCGCGGCCAACGACGCCAACAGTATCAAAGCGCACTCACTCGGAGCGAGCAACAAACACACCTCACGCTAGCCCTGACAAGAAAAGGCTGAGAGAGAAGGTTAAAAGCGCGACCAGCCACGCTATGGCCGCTCTGAAAGCGGCTCACCATCCAAAGTACCAGCGCTCTTTCGGATGTCGGGATGGTCGAAGCCAAAGGTCTTGACTGTGGAAGAGAAACAGGATGTGTTTGCTGCTGAAGCTGAGGAACGGCGTGACAAGGCAGAGGAACACGCGAAGCGGGAGCGCCTGGACCAGCTAGCAAAAGACGAGAAGCGAGAGGAGGGGAAGAATGAGCGACAACGCCGTCATCGTGCCCACAAGCGTGAGGCCGAGGATACCAAAAATCCTGGGGGAAGAAGCGTAAGGTGAAAACAGATTCTGAAACGTGAATCGCCAACTTAAATTACCTCAGGTCGACCTCAAGTACCGGGAAAGGGCGTCGCGAAGCTCAATCGCCGAAGCATCCCGTCCGGCCCGCGAAATCACAAAGAAAGTCAAAGACAAGGCTCGCGATCCATCGGCCGCAAGAAGAAAAACCCAGATCGTGCAGCCAAGTATGTCAACTGGACCACACCATTTTCGTGGTCATCTATTGTGGCGGCGCAGGCAAAGGTCGGATGGGCTACACAGATATTGTGCGGGAGCTGCGGCGCGTCAACTACGACTTTTTCCAGCACTAAACACCACAAACCGTCAATGGGTGGATCAGAAGGTTGGCGGCTTCAGTCAATGGAAAGCTAGCGTCCTGGCGCGCGCCGCAAAGGGGAACATTCCGGGCCATAATAAAGGCGGGCGGCGTGGCATTCTGGTAAAGAAAGTCATTTTTTAAATTCCGTACCGCTACTGAAAAGAAAAAGCAGACTGCTCACCCGGAGATCGTTAAGGAAATCGTCTCCCAGCTAGCAGATCTACGTGCTGCTGGCGCACCTGTATCCTTGGAATCGGTGCGCTGCATTATCATTGCAATCATCACGGAGCGAGCACCAGAGCTTTTCGATCATCGTTTCAAGGATGGACCGACATCCCGTGTCTCTGACTCATTCTGCAAGAAGTTCATTGGAAAGACCTTAGTGTGGTCAATGCGGAAAGGAATGAAGGCTGCGCAAAAATTACCTCCCGATGCCGAAGACCAGTGCGAGGATGTGTTTCTCCGTCGCGCCATGGACTATCAAGGAGCATCGATCCCTGCTGCACTGGTTGTTAACGCGGACCAGACCGGTGTTGTGTACTTACCGGGTTCAAGGATGACTTACGCACCTCGCGGCTCAAAGCAGGTCGGACTCATTGGCAATGAGAAGCGCGCGTTCACGGCGTTGCTGGCAGAGTCGGCAGCAGGCGAATGCACTTCCGATTCAGTGCGTATACGAGGGGAAAACATCGCGGAGCATCCCGTCAAAGTCTGCCACAAGCCGCCAAGAATGTGACGACGCGAAGTTTCGGTTCGTATTTTCTGGAAAGACTGGGAATCACTGGTCGAATCAGAAAACAATGCCCAAGTGGGTCGATGATGTGCTCGTCCGTACCTGAACGCGCAGAGGCAGCGACTCGGCTTGCCTCTTTCGCAGAAGGCGTTGGTGATCATTGAATTGACGTCTGGTCCGTCCATCGATCACGTGAGTTCCAGGACTGGCTCCGGAAGAATCACCCCAATATCCTCGTTGACTTTGTTCCGGGCGGATGCACCGGTATCGGACAACCTTTAGACGTGGGGCTCAACCGCCCATTCAAGCACGCCCTCAAGGTGGCGCACTATTCATGGCTCGTCGACACCCTCCTTGAGCAGCGCCGCAAAAGGGAGAAGCTGGATCTCGATACGGGGCTGCCCGTGCTGCGAGATGCGAGTGTTGGCTGGATCTGGCAAGGATACAAGGCGATTCAAAATAAAGAGTTAATTTTGAAGGTGAGCACGCACCGCAAACAACCCCCTCTACTTATCGAAAGACACCAGGCATGGGCGATGTGTTCTATCCGCGACGGCCTCAATCTGTCATTCGACTGCATGACATCCTTTGACACAAACGAGCGCCTCATCAACTTCCGAAATGATAATCCCAAGCTCTGGAATGACTTACAGACAAAGTCGACCCGTGATTACTGCCCGGGCGATGACGAGGAAGTAGCGGAGGACCTGGAGCCATACGAAGATGAGGAGATGGATGCTGACGACTCGGAGATCCCTACTCGCGAGGTTGTCCAACACGTCGTCACGAAGAAGACCGGCAAAAACCGCATCAGCAAACCCTGATTTTGGCCGTAGTGGCTGTAGTTCGGCTGTAGTTGCTGTAGTTCCGGCATTTTTACGTAGTGCTCTGTAGTTGCTCTGTAGTACTGGGCCTCTACATAATTCTTGTAGTTGGAGAGGTACAATGTAATCCTCTGTAGTATGGTCAATCTATGTAGTGAGCCTGTGGAAATTCTGATTCTACATAGTTTGGGCTGCTACCTAATAGGACACACTTTCTATCACACACAAACAACGCGTCTCATTTACTCTGCGTGGGAAAGTAACACATCCAGAGGGCAAGAGAACTTTGCAACAATGCTCAATGTATTCATTTCTGTGGGATGATATTTCACCTCTCAGACACACATTTAGGCCAAATTCTAAGGGTAAAATTTTGCCAAACCACCGGCTCCGGGAAAGTATTTTGCGATTTGCGGCTTAACGAAGCCAATTCTTGCAATTGACCTTAGACAAGTCTTGTAGCTCTCATTGAGCTCTACAACTTTGGTTTTGGCATCTATTTTTAGACCAATGACCACAAATGTCCATTTTCAGTTGTATTCACCCAATTCATGGTCTATTTCCCTCTTAATAATATTTTCTTCATGATACGCAAAGAAGGATGTGAATCTTCGGGGTTAGGTAGCAGTTGAAGAGTGTTGACGCCTGGGCAACAGTGTAGACCCCATATCACGCTTGAGTTCCTATATGTATATATGGTCACTTTGAGAGAGTGGTTATTTTGCTCACTTAAGTATTTTCTCTGTTTGCGCAAGGTCATGAGTTTGATTCCCGCCAGAAGCAGTTCAATTAATTTAATTTAATGTGTAAATAAAAGTAGTCAGTAAAAAATATGTTATCGCAGGTCAGTTCATTAGAAATTGTAACCAAAGTCAAAGTCAAAGTCAAAGTCAATAGAAGCTTGAAGCAAAGAGTGCAACAGCAATAAATTTTTCTGACGGACTGCTGGTAAACTACAGAGTTCTGCAGAAGAACTACAGGCCAACTACAGAGACTACGTAAACAGGCCTGGACTACACAGAACTATGCAGGTGGTACCCTGGACTACAGAGACTACACCAACTACGTAGAACTGCGTAGCAGACCCAGGTTTTGCTGGTGCGTAAGGTCAAGGCAGCCAAGGGTAATGCCGCCGTCGGTCTCGGCTCGTCTGGTGAGGCTGAAGATACAGATGGGGAGATTGATACAGCTGACGATGACAACGTGCTGCGGTGAGCCAACGGGCAAGCGAAAACGCTGTGCGAACGCACAGTATGCAGATTTTTGGAGGCACGCTAATGACAGGGGTGAGGATCTGGATGTACCAGGGTTGAAGTAGGAGTCTTACTTGCTCTGTCTACTATCTACTGTTGCTGCCCCATGTGCTATAGACATGAAGGAAACAAGCGGCAATGGTGGACGGAAGCAAAAAAGGTTGGCGGAAGCAAAAGTACGATTTAGGCCCGATCACGTCAAACTTAGCATTTCGTGAGAGCGCCTCAGCGTCCGAAGCAGAACGCGGCGTGCGCCCGAAAATTTTGGTTTTTTTTGCGCCATTCTGCGCTGATTTTGTGACTTTTTTGGGATATTCGGACACGCCCTCGGTGACCCGTAACAGGTTCGAAAATTTTCTCTGAAATTTTGGCCCCTGTGATGCGTGACATCCGAATTGAATGAAACTCTACAGTATTAGGCATCAGTGTCCGTAGCTTAGTCATCAAGCCCTTTGTCTGCATTAGCCGCCACGCAGCCTGGTCGGTAGCGCTCCCTGACGCAACCCCAGGGCACTACCACACCATGCCATGTTTGGTGCAATCGGCCTGAGCTCATGCAAGTGCGGGAGGTCTTCCTCGCAGAGTTGTATGCCAACTTAATTCCGGAATTCCAGGCACATTTACCGATGTCATGATTTCTTTTAAAGCGGTTCTGGCAAAACGGGAGGTGACGCCAGGTCTTGGAAGATTGGCTTTCAACGTGCTGAAAATTTACGACGCTACACCCATGCTAATCCTTGAGCCTCCTGGATACGGAAGAGCCTTGACCTCAAGCCGGAGTCTATACCCAAGCGATTGTGTTCCTGCACGCTGGCGCACTCTGTGACCATTGTGGTTGCACTTTATTCGGGACTTAGCGCTCGCCCCAGAAATCCACGGGGCTGCGATTTCGCAGGTGGTTTGCATGCCTTTGCAAAGGGAAGCCGCACGGCAGCTTTCCGTGGACTGGTGGACACCGGGGAGTTTTGCCGGGGAGGAGAAAACTCCTCCCGTACACCAGTTATTCAACTGGTGGCCAGGTCCCACGAGGTTGTAACCGGTGGTCCGGCCATTCAAGCGGCCGACCAGTCCACGGATTGCCAGTTGTTCGACCCCTGGAATGAGGTTGTGCGTGGTTGGCATCTTGTGGAACTCTGTAAGGATAACCACCCATACAGTACTACATGTTTGTCTTCCGTAGACTTACTGTTCAGCCTGTGGACTGTGTGAGTATAATATAACCCCCCCCCCCCAAAAAAAAAAAAAAAAACATGAAATTGAAGGAAAATGGTTCAGAAAAATCAAATTACACACCAGGAGGTTGGTGGGAGGCAAATACAGTTTTTCAGAGCTTTGGGAAGGCCTCCCATTATGGTGAGGGCGGCAGGATTGGTATAAACAAAGTCACTTGAATAATCTGCCATATTGATCCTGCACTGCTTTCGGTAGCTAAGGTTGAACTAAAGCTTTCGGAGGCCCCGAGCCCATCTTCCGGTATGTACGAATAATTTTAGGTGTCACAGTTCCTCAAGCCCAGGTCCAAACTTCAAAGTTTGGGCCTCTCGGTCACAGGTCACAGTGCTGGAGAATTGAATGAAATCGTACAGTAGTCCAAAAACCCTCAACTCACTCTTATAACCCATTCAACCCACAGAACCATTTTCGTTAGTTGCAAACAATTATTTGTCACTCCCATTCAGCAAAGGGGGCTTCAAGAATGTCGGCCTTCACATTGATGTATTTTCGCATTTTGTTTGGGCAACAAAACTGAAAGTTGCTGGCAGCACAAAGACTACCGTGGATTCTCTTCAAAAGATTTTCCACAAGTTTGCTGTTCTGGAGTCATTCATGGCCAATGGCAGAAGTCATTTCAAAGATCATGAGGTCGATGCCTTTTGCGAAGCCAATAATGTCAAGCATACAATGACTCCTTCATACTCTCCATAGGTTGATGGCTTAATCGAGGAGAGCAATAAAACCCTGTTGAACATACTGAAACACCTCTGTGCCCCAGATCATGATACAGCCAAAGGCATTGTCAACCCGAAGGACATCCCCTCAAATTGGCCCAAACATCTGGATGAGGCCATATGCCAGATGAAACTGTATTCTCGTTGCGCTGAAGGGCAACCCTCGTAAACTCCTTTTCGGCAGATCATTTACACGGAAAATCTCTCACCATCCATCTTCACTCCCCCGCCGATGCTGATATCCACTTCGTGCCGGCAAACAGTGCTGGACCGTTCGTCCACAATTCCTTCAGAGATCTGAACAGTAAAAAACGAGCTGTGACTCAAACGCAAAAATTGTTGAGTTTCGCATTGGTGATGTTGTTCAATGGTATGACTCGCCGGCCCATGACAACGGGAAATCTATCAATAAACTTGCACCCCGCTGGTCAATTTACGCACATTTCCTTAATCCTTTCTCTCTCTGTGACATGATTGATATTCCGCTAAAAAATCAATAGTTTTTACATTCCAGAAGGCTCCGACACTTTATTCCTCTATGAGGCTCAACCCTCGACCAAAAATACCCCCAAGACATTGCAGAGTAAAAATCTGCAAATCGCGGATTCGAAAGAGCAGATAGCTGAAGCCCTTGCCAATATTGGGGCAGAGTGGCAGGACACTCTCTAAACTGGCTGGCCATCAGAGTTCCACTGGGCGAGCGGGAACAGCTACAGCAGCCGAATCAATGCATGGTGGTTTGATTGAGCGGTGCTCACAAGGTGCATGGGTGCATGAGTGGGGGACAACATACGGGTCAGATGTTATTTGGAGGGGGGCTGTGCCAGGAGTTATCTAGAAGAGACCCCGAGAGGTCTCCAGCAGTCCTCCTTTGCAATTGTTTAGGTCTTAATAATTTCCATGGAGTCGTCTGTGTCTGTCTATCTACTGAATTTTTACGCGTGCACACAAACAATTTGGCTGTGTGGCCCACTAAGCCATTTATTCCCCCTTTAGTGGAAAAAAAGATGGTGAAAAATGTTTGAAAACATGGATTCGTGATTTTGAATTTTACACTTTTTCTCACTGAACATTTTACTGTCATTTTCCAAGTGAAAATTCGGGTGAATAGCTTTTTAGATTTTTCACCAACATTTTCAGCTGAAAATGTGTATGAATTATTGGTAGTACATCTACTGGAGAAGTCATAAATTTTCTTTCAAAATTTTCAGTCTGATTTTGAGTCAGAAAAGTACTGGAAAACTATTTAAATTTTTCACTGAAGAAAAAGGTGAAAATTTCAGTGAAAAATAACACATGTTTTTCACCAATATTTTCACTGAAAAACTCGAAATGCTCAACCAGTGGCACAGGAGGTGGGAGGCGGGCAGGGCTACTGGAGGGCCGTAGCCGATCTCTAGGTTGTTGATTGATGTGACCAAGCCAACTCATCATATGACGACCTACAGATCTGCAGACCTGCAACATCTGCGGACCTGCAGCTCTACTCTGAGGACCTTATTGTGCTTGCTCTCTGCAGTGTTGTATGTAGATTTGGTGGAAACTGGATGGATTGGAATTTTTTGCCAAAATTTTAAAATACTTTCAATGATCTTCTTATTTTTTTGCGTGCGAACCTAAGTACGTGTTCTTACTTCGATTTCTCTCCGGATGCGACCAGCTAAATATGATCGGCATTTGCGACTGAAGAATTCATGGAAGTATGTATCATCGATGCATAATTTCCCTTCCTTCTACGGCCCTGCTGTAGGTCCCGTCGTCGTTTCAGCATTCTTCTACTCGCTTTTGCAAACCAAGAGATTACTACTCCCCATTGTCACGCCTAAATACTAACCCGAAACGGACAGATACTGAAAATATTGTGAATATTTCCAAACAATGAAATGATGTAAATATGTATATTCTCTCAAGTCCAGCGTCCCCCAACTTCTACGGTGCTGTGGTTGTTGCCCTTGTTGCCTGGCCTTCCCGTGCCGTCTGATCTTCCTCCCACGGGAACTGCACCTGCCAGACAGGCACCGTCTCTTCGACTTCGGCTGCTCGAAAATCTTTATCAAGTGCAGGCCATAGAACCTTTTTCCATTCCTTTTTATTAGTATCCCAACCGCGTGCCAAATATTCATGTGGTCGAAAGTGATCGGGAGGAGTGACTGAGAGCTGACGGGCCTTCTTGAAAAAAGACGGGGATGCCGTTCGCAATTTTCTTGGATGCTGCTTTGTCACTTCCAAAATCGAAAGAGATATGGTTTCCCTTGGTCTTCTCCTGTACTGGCTAGATACAAAGATAGTCAGGTTCAGAGTCGAACTATATTGGCAGAGGAATGAATTGGTAAGACTTACTTTCAGGTAAAGATTTATTGCCCAGTTCGATCACCTGCTCTTCTAATATGGATTGCCCATTTGGAATGCAAATGTCATCGATAACACTCTGGCATGACCGTCCAGTTAGCTTCATAGCTGAGAACCAGATTGGACTGACACTTATCAGCACCATGATTCCACATATCTTGGCTTTTGACTTTGGATCCAAAACCCAAATTAGCACCTGATTACGATATATGAACGATATTTTCGGAAGCGGTGTTTCTGGGCCCTGCAGTTGGTTGGTAAGCAGTCAGTCGTAACTAGAACGGGGCCACTTACTGGGGATCGAAGATTTATCCCAATACCTGCTTGGAATTTCATGGGGTCGCCGTTCGACCGCTTGGAATCCAATTCCATGTTCTGCCACTGATAGGCGATATTAAATGATGAGTACGATTTATCGTTATTATGCCGTTTCTTCCCCGCTTCGGCGTAAACAATGCACTTTGGCATGACCTTGACAAGATTCATTTATGGCCAGAAGAAAGATCAGACACCTTACTCTGTCATCAGTGGCCTCCATCTTGGTCGTCTTGTTCCGCTTAAAAGAAAAAGCGGCGCTTATCATGGGACCTATCCGTCCCCATCCAAAGGTACCTTGCATTCCCTTCTCTGTTTGTTTTTCTTCCGCGTACTTGTAAGTTTTGCCTGGGAGGTCAGACCCTCGGTGCAGGCTAACACGACTTGAGATGACTTCCGAATAGAATCCGATAAATACTCACAATTCCTGGTCAGCAATGGATTTCTTCTTATGCCCCAAAAGGCCAATGCTTGCATACGAGTGATCGATTTGAGTTTCTCGCGGTACGGTTTCGATCTTAAAGTCGACAAGAGCCGAGACCTCGGAGTGGGATACTGGCTCGGTTATTTCGGTTATTTCTTTCGGTTTTCGGTCGATTATGAACTAAAAGTTGATCAGAGCATGATTAATAGCTTTAAAAGCAGTTTACCGCCAAAGTGTAGCCAATTCTGACATCGTACACACATTCTTGGAGTTTGAGGTGAAGTTCGATGTTTGTGCGGTGAATCGGGCTAGTCCATTTATCGTCTACGGTGACTAGTGGGGGTCCATCATCTCCACCTCCGTGGGCCTGGGCACCGCCATCCCGGTTTGGTTCGTGATCCGTCGTCTCCGACCCATTCTCGATGGGTTTCGCACCATTGTGGTCAGCGTCCCTTCCTCCGCCGTTACCCGAGTCCCCAGGAATATGTTTTTCCTCCCTGATCTCGTTACCTTCATCTGCAGCGCGTCCCGTTTCATCAGTGTTACCACCCGTGTTGTGGTTGAAATGGTCATGTCCATTCTGGTGATTCGCGTCATGAGTCCTGGTGAAATATGTCAGTATTGAATAAGGAATAATCAACTAGCGACCGCACAATAAAGGTACTGCAGGATTATCGCTGGCAGGTCGAGCTAGGACCGGAGATCCTGAGAAATGTGCAAGTGTTTGGGCCATGTTGACTATTGGTTCACGGTGTTGTCCAAATATCGCCAGGGCAGGCTTTATCGGTGAAAGCAGCCAAGCAAAAGGTCTGCCGCGACCGCTGTTTCGGATGGAATTGAGCAGATGGCTGCCCCAATTGTACTCTGTCCATGATGCGGCTTCCGCAGGGTCGTGTACGGACATCAAACTACCTCCAATACCGAGATTGGCCTGAACCCAAGTCCAGTCCTTTGTGACGAAAGAGTCGGCCGGTGGTCTAAAAGGGCGGACAAGTCTGGGCAAGTTCAGCTAGCCATGACAAACACGTACTCCAGGCTGTCATCGTCAGGGGGATGTATGATGCAGGTTCCGGCTTTCACACTTCGTACTCCTGCGTGGCAGTGATTGAGGTCAACTATTCTGCTTCTGCCGCGCGAAGCTGTGTACCTGTATCATCCGTGTCTGGGCTGGTGCAATTACCACGCTCAGTATGCAGATCCTCAGTAACTGTGACATCCGCCTTCGCCTGGTCCACTGCATGAACAAGTGATATGGTATTGGGAATTTGACTGGGTCCGGTGCGTAGGGTGTCTGTCCACGGGCGCTGGATGTTCCAGACAGGTAATGTCCCTTCGACTTTGGCCGCTCGAAAATCCTGGTCGAGTGCAGGCCACATACCTCTCCACGTCTCGTTATCAGCACTCCAACCCCTCGCCAAATATTCATGTGCTCGAACATCAATGAGAGCAGTGACTGAGGGCTGACAGGTTTTCTTGAGCAAAGACGAGACTGCTGCTCGCGATTTATTTGAAGTGGACGGTGCCTGCTTTTCCACTTCCGCAATCGAAAGGGATATGGTTCCCGCTTCATCTTCCTCGGTGTTGACTAAACACATAGTCAGTTAGGTTCAGTCTGTAATCAATGTTGCCGCGGTGGGATAGAATGGGAAGGACTTACTTTGTGGTGGATTTAACGGCCCTTTGCCCAGTTTGATCTCTTGTTCTTCTGATATGGATTGCTCTGTTGCAATGCAAACGTTATCGAGAAGACTCTGGCATGACCGTCCAGTTAGCGTCATAGTTGAGAACCAGATTGGACTGACACTCATCAGCACTATGATTCCACGTATATGGGCCTTCGACTTCGGATCCGAAACCCAAATTAACACCTGATTACGATTTATGAACGACATTTTCGGAAGCGCTGTTTCTGGGCCCTGCAATTGGTTGGTAAACGGTCAGTCGTAACTAAAATGGGGCCACTTGCCGATGGTCGAAGACTTATGCCCATACCGACTTTGAATTCCAAAGGATCAACATCCGACCGCTCGGAATCCAAGTGTATGTCCTGCGGCTGGTAGATGATATTATATGGTGAATAGGATCTATCGGCATTTTCCCATGTCTGTCCCGGTTCGGCGTGAACACGGCACTTTGGGGGGACCTTGACGAGATTCATTTACGGCCAGAAAAAAAATCAGATACCTTACTTTGTCATCAGTGGCCTCCACCGTGGTAGTCTTGTTCCGGTTAGGGAGGTCAGACCCTCGGTACAAGCTAACACACTTGAGATGACATCCGAACAGAATCTGATAAAAACGCACAATTGCCGGTCAAAAATCGATTTCGTCCGATGCGCCACGAAGCCGATGCTTGCATACGAGCGATCGACGTGAGTTTCTCGCGGTACGGTTTCGATCTTGAACTCGATAAGAGCATTGAATTCGGGCTCGGATACCGGTATTTCCGTGCCCAGCTTGATTGCGAACTAAAGATGGATCAGAGCATGAATGGCAATTGTAAATGCAGTTTACCTTGAGAGTGTAACCAATCACGACCTTGTACGTACGAGCGGCGTCAACTTTGATGCGAAGTTGGATGCCTGTGCTGTGAACCAGCCTATCACATTTATCGTTTACCGTGACTGCTGCGGGTCCATCATTTCCGTCCCCATCGCTGGCCTTGTCACTGCCGTCACCGCGTTTTGGCTGCTGTGCTTCCACCTTGTTCTCACCGGGTTCCGCACCAGTGGGCTCTCCACCATTACCAGGCTCCTCATAAGCGTGTTCATCCCCCACCCTAGCTTCTTCTACACCAGGAATAGCGTCTGGAGTCCTAAATGAATATACTTAAGCAACCGAAGAAGAACACACAATATAACGCACAGCAAGGCTAAAGCTAGGTCCTTTTTTGACCGCGTGTTGCTATCGAGTTTGCTAAAGTGCGGGTCGGAGAACATCTTTTCGTCGTCGGCAGCTACACAAATATCAGCTATGAGAATCGGGCCTGGCATTATGACACGCCTTTTGTATCCTGAACCTCTCTGAGTCCGTTTCCGAGAGCCGGGAGGTCTTCCAACTTTAGACCCTCCTCATACGCAGCAATAGCTTCGGCGTATCGCCCGGCACCGTGCAGCGCTGCGCCCTTGTGTTCAAACCCCTCCCAACCGGCAGGATTCAGTGCAATGCACTAAGGAACGAGGTCAGTCGACTGGTAGGACCGTCCCAGGCGCATCGTACCTGTTCCGCATCCGTTAGCGCTTCCGCCCATTGGTTTTTTCCTATGCTCAGACAGAACGATAAGAACCTGCCCACGGTCAACAATCAATGTAACACTGACGTGCATAGGCAGCACTACGGTCGGAGAACGAGACATAGTTCTGCGGGTGGAGGGTGATTGCCTGCATGTACAAATCGATCGCCTTGTCGTAATCCCCAGCGTCAAATGCCTTGTTCCCCTGATCCTTCAGTTCGTTGACCGACATGATTGGCGCACAAGTAGAGGGAGACTCAGAGAAAGGGGAGAAAGACTGCAGTTGCTGGCTGGAAGTCGGGCTTGTGGGAGAAAGCGAGGCTATGCTGATAAAGATATGGGATCTGTATCATAGAAGTGTAGATCGACAAAAATACCAGCTCACGTAACATTCAGAGTAAAATAAAAGCTTCAATTGGTGTGGATCCAACATACACAAAAGAACGAGACGCCAAGAGAGTATCCAATAGGTTTGTCGATTCCTTCAAGAACCTGGACGCAAACGAACCAGTAATTCAAGGCGCCGGTCAGAAATAGACGCGCGCTTAGTACCGGCGGTCGGCCTGCCAGTGCCAGCCACTCGAAGAACGAAGAACGAAGAACAGCGAGTGGGGAATGGCTGAGATGCCCGTACATCAGACTTTTGACATGCCCACTATCTTTAGTAGAGGGTTATTGGGTGGCCCTATCAGCGTTTCTCTGAAGAATTGATGCGTGCTTTGTTATTTTTCTGCAATGGGGATATATTACTTTAAATGGCCTTCAAAAAAGGTATTTATAGTACTTTCTCTCATGTCTTTTGATCGCATCTTGATCTCATCATCCCTCCATGTGCGCCCTTGCCTTCATCGCCTCTCTTGTCCTCTTGGCTCATATCTCTCTCGGTCGACGGTCTTCTGTGCTCTACTGTGTTCCGCTCCTCTTCGCCTGTGACTACTATCTCCAGGTACTTTGTGTCTGCATTGACACCTGGACGCTCTCGTAACGGATTTTATTCCATCACGCTCGTCGCTGCTGGTGGGGATAATCGTTGTTCTGCGCTGCGCTGTTGCCTATGAAGGTCCCGATATTGTTCTTGGGCTGGACTGGAAGGCTTCCATACGGGAATTGCTTGTATCGCTGGGTCGGCCTATTCTACCCGGCTTTGATCCTTTCCAAGCGTATCTTGGATCTGGTGCGTCTTTCCTCTGTTTTGTTTGCTTCTTTTGCTTACTTTTCGTTGCAGTGCCTCAGACTGGCTTGATCCTTTCGCCTAGTCCTGCTGCTGCCTCTCAGCTTCTTGAATTGAATCCTGAATTCTGTACCCCCGTTAATGTCCCCACTCGCGTGCGTGCATTTCCCCTGTACCCCTGTCCCCCACACTGTTGTCTCGTACACCTGTTAATGCTCCCACTCGCGTGCGTGCATTTGATTTGTTTGAAACTGAAACTCTGTCTCCTACACCGTTGTCTGTCCCTCGAGCTCCTATCTCGTCCTCGTCTTCTTTCGTGTTGCGTCCGGTTTGGATAGGAGAGATCTTCTGACCGAGCTGCTCTTGTCTGGTGACCCTTCTTGTAATATATTCTTATGCGATGATCAATATATTTCTACTTTACTCATTCATCACGGTGTCAACACTAAGTTTTTATCTACACCGTCTGATTTGCGCGTCGCACTTCTCACTCATTTAGTTACTGGATCATGCGTAGGTGAGGCTGATTCTAGACATTCTGCATGCCATCGCATCGGCTCTAGTGGTTTCCACGATGGTAACGAGCTAGCATATTTTTCTTTGAGTATTTTATCTTCGTCTCCCCGTGTGTCTGATGCTGCCTTAATCGCGTCTGCCGTTGCTCTCGGTTTAGATGAATCATTGGCGCGCGTAATATATCCGGATGACGATGAGCTTGTATTTCACACAAAAAAATATATCTTGGTCAAAAAACGTGTTCTTGTGGACGAGTACTCGCGGTCTCATCCTAGTGACCTTCTGATAGACGGGCTCGAGTATCTCGATCTGCCTCAGTTAATAAGTCTGGCTAGTCTTCATCGAGTTTCCGTTTTTTCGCCTTCTCTCGAGCGACTTCGGCGTGCAATTACAGATCATATGGCCTCTGGTCAGTGCGCAGTTCACAACGCTTCACCTGCCATCGCATGCGCCTCCGTGTATGCTCAGACGTTCCCCGAGCCTCTTGCGAGCAGCAACAATCAATGCAGATCAATCTATTGAGCTATTTGATGCCAATGCTCACCCGCAAATCTTGCCGTCGCGTCCTCATTTTGCATGATGTACAATGGAAAAAAAACTGATGGAGTTGCGTGTTTACGGGGTCATCTTCAGAAATATTTGAGGTGGTTGAACAAAGGCAAGAGGATACACGTAGCTCCTGCACCCTGTATTAGAAAGGCTCCGGAGGCACGCGAACGAATAGACAGCCGCGCGGCGCGTTTGTTGGAGAGTGATCAACTCAAAGCAGAATGGCCCCGTTTTGTATCTCCTGAGGTAAAGCAGAGGTTCAAAGACGTGTTCAATAATTTCATTTCGAAGGAGAGTCTGGCTGTGTTTACTTGCGGATGTGGCCTTATCAGCGTTTTTCTGAAGACTTGATGCGTGCTTTGTTATTTTTTTGCAATGGAGATATATAGCGAATATGTGTCTTCATTTACACGCTCATCTAGGGGAGAATTGAAAGTCTTTTTCATATATATACCAGGATGGCTACCATGTGCACGGACGACATTGAATGAGAAACAAGTCGGTACAAGCTGCATAATCCAGAATGTGTTCTTGTGTTTCCGGAGCCCGCGCGAACTCGAGCCGACCGAAGGTCGGGCGAGGGTGAGCCTGCCATAATCTGATGTCTGTACTAATACTCATTTTCCGTGTATTAGAATCAGAGAATTCGATTCTTGTGTTGGTCCCACTGAGCACACATTCCAAGGTCCTCTTCCTTCGTTTGAGCACTATGCTGTGGGGGGAATATGGTCTGGATCATCCCGCCCCATCCGAGTCCTCTCGGTGAATGTTGTACCTTATAAAGAATATTCAAAGCTGCACCACTGCACGACTTGGTGCTGCTCTGAAATTTAGATATACATTTTCACAACTCGTGGTACAACAAAACTTAAGCGAGCCTGAGGTGCAAGCTCAAATTTTGTTATAGTGTCTGTTTATAAGGGACTAGACTCGTGGAGTTCTTTCGCGAGTCGTGAATAGGTATTTCCCGGGACCTCCTGTGAATTTGTCCCTTGAGCGTGCATGGTGAGATCACCAAGTACTCGCTGCGCAAATTCAAGGCCCAGCTGGGCATTTCACACAGGAGTTACCAACAGTTGCTGGAAGTGGAATATAACATATTTTAATCGTTGTCTGGCGGCTAGACCTCAGGCTGCCAGTCATTGTACATGTAATTCGGTCGGATTTGGTGAGATTGTAAACTATGTAGAGTGATCTTTACATAAATTTTCTTTCAACGGGAACTGACTCATCCTACCTCTACGATAGTGGGCTCTGCCGCGGTAGCGGGCCTACTACGGTTTATTTTATAATACATCTTCTGCCGGGCATGAAAAAGGGTATAAAAAGGGGAGAAAAAAGGGAGCAAAAAGGGCAACTGTGAACAACCCTATTAATGAAACGGCTTGTTTAGGTGGTGTTTTGTCAGTTACTGCAGGCCCCCGGTCACTCACCCATAACTAGCTCCGCCAAAAGTCCAAATTTTTCGTTGATTTACCTTACATTTTTCGGGTTTTTGGGCGTTGATTTACCTTACGGCGGAGCTGATTTCGAAAAAAAAAATCCACTAAAATGCATTTATAGTCTTTTTTTCTAGCATTTTTCGCCCCCCTGCTCTTCTCCTGGCCCTCCCCTCTCCATCACCGGCCGTGCGGTCACTGGCCACAGCCCAGAGCAGTCCCGGAGCCCAACCATATGCTTCTCTTCAAAAAAAAAATTCTCGGGCTGCGCCCGATTTACCCCACAACGGACCTGGTTTCCAGGCTAACTCGTTGATTTACCTTACGGGACGGAGCGCAAAACAGCGATTTTGAGGCGTTGATTTACCTTACAGCGGAGCTAGTTATGGGTGAGTGACCGGGGGCCTGTTACTGCTAGTGAAAATTCCGAAATGCCTATTACGCACAGTACTTGCATGTTGAAACCAGTCCCGGCCCCAAAATTTATCCCATCAAATGGACTGCATACCCACTAAAAGCCTCTCACATGTCCAATAATCCGGCAGCGAGTCCCCCCCGGTTATGAGGAGCCTACCCCACATATTTAACACCAGTTGCCTTTTCAATGCGAGTTGATTTTATCAGTCATGGCATGAGGCAGTTGCGCCATAAGACCATTGGTGGGGTGAGGGATAGTATCGCCCTTGCAGATGCGGTAACATTCGAAAATTGCTTCTAGGTACGGAGCACATGTGTGCAACGATGGCTGTTTTTTTGGACTAGGTCATAGGAGCGAAAGAGCTCAGCAGTGGACAGGGCGGCGGGAAATTAGGAACACGCACATCGTGTTGACCAAAAATTCTCCTCGCTGCTATTCTTGGTGCTGCGCGCTCCAGACTCCGTTTAGATCAGCTATGGGGGAGAGTTAGATACAGAAACGATGTTTCGCAAGTAAACGCACCTTGCTTTGTGCGAAATCGGCTTCACACGGGAATGCTTGCGAAGTGAGGAGAAGCACGCGTGGTGCTGGACGAAAAGTCCATGGCGAAGACCTCGCATGGAACCCGAAAAACTTTGTTGGAACTCGGAGAGAAAGCTTGGGACAGCGAGCATTCAAGGAACTTGAGGACATGACCCTTCTGATTATCTTCGCGCGATGGCTTGCATAGACTTCCGGAGAGCTCGTGCACTGTTCCAGAAGTTTGCTGGCGACTGCGCTACAGATTGAGCCATCGAGAGAGTTCTTGCAACGCACGACCCAGTGACGATGTTTTTGGCGCATCTCGCGGTCTTGATCACCGAACAAACGTCAACACATCCATATCTTGACTGAAGCGGCCCAAGAACTCAGGGACTTTTTTGCGACGTGGCGGAACTTGCTCAAGTGGGAACGGCGTATCGAATCCAGAAGATTTTGCAGGACAGAGATGATGATGGGGGAAAACGCAGCGAGTGATGGGGAAGACAGGTGCTGTCCCTTTTGAACGGGCCTTGAGCGCTTCATCAGCGAGCAGGAGTTCAGCGTCGGCGGATCGGCGAGGTTGAAAATAACACCCCTTTTCCCGGGCAAAAGCTAATGTTTGAACTAAAGGTCAGCTGGATATCCAGAAAAGTCTTTGCGGTCTTCCTAGGCTCGGGATTAACCCGCGCAGATGGCGTGTGAAAAAGAACAAAACATGAACAATATTAATCAGATTCACACCATCTGCTTAAGATACGAGTAATAATACATGTAACATCTCGTTGAACAAAGGAGCCATCAAGCTACGTTACTTCGAAACTCCAGCGCAAGCGCAGTCGCCGTACTCCTTCACCATTCGCCTTCAATTCAAAACCGAAACCTGCCAAGTTCCGCCGTCGGTGACCATCGCGGCCTCAGTGAGGCCTCCGGGGGTTCCAGCGCTGTTGAATCCCACTCTAATCTTGGCAGGAGCGCCTGACACAGTGTTTTCCATTGCGTACAGGAACTGCGTGGTGGCTGCGACGAACCCGCTGGTCGTAAGACACATTCTTCCCGCTGCCGGCGTCGCTGGACAGAGACTGCCGCCAATCCACCCGGTGCCGGAGGTCCAGTAATACTCGCTGACGACGCGATTCTTAGAGAAGAAGAATACGTGGACCTAGAGACGTCATTGAGTCTCGTGAAGCCTCTTCTGCTGGCCAAAATAATATCTCACGTCGGTGAAGGCGTTGTTTACTGCGGCAATGGGAGTACCCAGGAGAGCCTCGGAAGCAGGGACGATCAACTGGTCGGGTCGTTCGACATTGCCTTTGAAGAATACACCGTTGACCGCTGTCTCCCAGATACTTGGAATTTAAGCCAACCCACGCAACTTCCTGATTGAGACGGTCACGTGCATTGCGGCCATCAACCGGCTAACTCGTCCAGAATTGTGTCTCTGCCACCTCCGTCTCAATGTGGGCCACAATGGACGTGTTTTCGACGCGTCAATTCGCATTTTTTGAGTGCTACAACCATCTATATATCCCACATTACCCTCCCTCCCTCCCATGTCGTTCCAATTTGTCCCTCCCGAGTCAAACGGCCCTTCTCAGCCCCTGTCTGCGGGTGGCAGCAGTTATAACAAACTCAAGTGGTCGAATTACACCACGGAAACTGCGTCGGGTAGTGGCAAACCAGCACTGAAGCAACGCACCATTGCTTCTGATATTCCCTTGGACAAATTGAAGGTTTCACCTGAGCAGCTGGCGCAGTTGAAGCAAATATATGCGAATGCCACCACCGCCGACCACCAAAACTCGGTCGTAGATCTTCTGTATGCCCTCGGAGACGACGATCAGCTTGCTGCTAGCGCTATTATGGCCCAGCAAGGGCTTGACATTGATACCCGCGAGGGTTTGGACAACCGCTGGTCTCAGCAATGGAGCCGTAATTCGGGAAAAAATGTCAAAGTTGCCAACAACACCAAGAAAATATTATTCCTCTGGCATGTCTATTGATATACTCGCTCCGGTGTCCTCTAATGAATATTCTCGCAGTCGTTGCGGTTATGATCACACCCGCTACGGTACAAAGGAGCGGCACACTCCCGTTCCTTTCACCAGTTGCCTCGGTCATGCTGAAATTACCTACGCCGTTGACTCGCATAAAATTCTGCGCATTCGCGGCTACTTCCACCACAACCAGGCCTGCAAGGAAGCAGAATTTACCCGAATCCCACCCATCCCTGTCCACCCTTCTGTCTATATCGTCGCCCTTTCCCAGCTACGTGATGGAGCATCCTTCGCAGATGTGAAGAAGAAAAACCGCGATCTCGTGACCGCTCGAGGCTATAAAGACTTCCCTGTCGATTTACATGCTTCCCCGTATCGTTGGCTCTTGGAGAATCGGGATTCACGCTCTTTATATCGTCAATTCAGCCGGATGAACGGCGTTAAAGTGACGGAGAAGCCACAGGTCAATGTGGACGAATGGCTCGACCCGGAATCCCCGCAGTATAACGCGACAATTGCGGAGGCGGTATTTCATTATTCGGCCAGGGCCATCAAAGGGGAGCGATTCGAGGCATGCATTGCCACCGATGAGATGAACGCCGCTGCCTGGAAATACGGGCACGAGAACCAGATCATTCTGGATGGCACATTCGGTATCTGCGATAGCCGTCTCTTGCTTTTCATTATCATGGTTATCGACGAGAACGGAAAGGGTGTTCCCGTTGCATTCTTGATGTTTTCGGCACCTACGGGAAACAAGCAGTCGTCGTCTGGCTATAATACCGGAATCTTGACAAAACTTATTCGGACGTGGAAGAAATCGCTTACGGGATGCGCCTCTCGTCATGGTTTTCCCGGCGTTGTGTTCTGCCCATGCACTTGTATCACGGACACAGATCTAAAAGAGCGCGGGGCCCTGTTCGCTGTCTTCCCCTCGATTTGGTTATTAATTTGTCGGTTCCATCTCCGTCAGTCGTGGAAGAACCATCGTAACAAGTTGTTGAAGGGGAAGAGCTGACTCAAAATTGATCTGAAGCATTGGCTTAAACGATTGGAGGACTCCCTTGTCAAAACCCAAACCATCGAAGATGCCCGGACCCTCTTGGCGACGGAGCGGGAACTTTTAACCGAGCTTGGGGCTGGGAAGTCGATCCTGAAGGCCATCGAACACATCAATTATCTTAATGGTTATTGGACAACCGACAACTTGTGGAAAAGCTGGTCGGATTTCGGGCGGAAAGTAGCGGCGTCGCTGCTCGGATGCGAAATGGACGGAGTGATCCCGACTACGAACCACCTGGAGTCATTTAACGGTGTCTTGAAGCGTAAGCACCTCCGGCGCTGGCAAAACGGAGGTCGTCGAATCCGTGTCGATGTTCTCATTCAAATCCTAATTATCCACATTCTACCATCCATCTTCCAAGAGCGCCGGTTGTACCAGAAACAGCAGCTCCGAATTGATGCCCAGATCCGCCAGCTCCCCGGCGGCGCGAACCTTCTCAAGAACCGGTCATCCGGGAGGCAAATTCTTCCCAAGATTGCTTACCTCTTGCCGGATGCGCAACGGGATGAGCGCGCACGGGAGCTCCTTGCCGCAGGCCAGCTCAGTGCTCCTACCTTTGTACCGGAGACTTCCACTTTCCTCTTCACCTGCTACTCGTCCCTGGCTTTGGAACATGAGCGCGAACCTGTCAAGTACACAATCAGCATGGGGTTAGACGGCGTGGTGACGTGCAAATGTCTTGACTTTGAGCGGCATGGCGGCGCTTGCAAGCACATTCGCGGAGGGCTTTTCTTCCTGCAGACTCTCCGCGCAGGGGGGATCCCTCTCCCGGCAATTCCAATACCGTCTTCAATAACCGAAGCCCATGCCCTTCAAAAAAAAGCTGTGATTGACCGCGCCAGCCGGGAAGAAAAGACAGCAGAGGGCTCGGAGCGTCCAACTATTCGTGCCGCTGCTGCGGTTGCAGATTTGTTGCGCGAAGATGAGGCCTGTGTCGAAAGTCCGACCAAATCTTCTCAGAATGCGGTGGCCGCGGACGTAGATGCCAAAGACGACGACAGCGACAGCGACGTTGATACCGATGCTTCATCTGATTCTGACAACGACTCGGAGGATGTCCTGTCAACTCAGCGCGCCACCAACAATCTTGCTGCTCTCGGAGAGCAAGGACTGGCCCGTACTATTTATGAGCTGCAGGACGTCGCGCCAAAACTCGGAGACCTTGCCGAGTACATGCAGCGCAAGTCGGGCCCGTTGTCCATCAGCGAGCATCATGCTCTTACCCAAGGTCGAGGACACTTGGCGGCATTACTGGCCGAGATCGACCGCTTGATATTTGCCACCCCCGCTTCCCTTTCTGGCGAAGAACTGAGTCAAGCCCAAGCTCCTGCACCGAGCGCGTCACAGTCGGTGGCAAGTGCGCCGTCACAGCGGCATCGCAAGAGGACACACTTGCTAGCTCCTTCACCGGAGAAGGCCTCAAAACGACATCAGTCTTACGGATTTCATTAGTCTACGTACTGTTTTCAATGAATTAATCGTCAATTCGTGAGCCATTGTCTCAAAAAGGATGGTAGAACCAGTAAAATGGATTGTTGGCAACATTTTGCCGTGCGATCGCCGAGAGTCCACGTGACTTCCCAATTAGGTAGTTGCGTGGGTGGGCTGTCCTTCCCAGATACTTCCGTCCGAAAGTTGGCGGTAAATACGTGTCTGGCCGTCTGATACTTGGTATGCTCCCACACTAGCCAATGCGGTGAAAGAGAACGCATCGGCCTTGCGTTCAGTAACGTCATTCGTGCGGTTAATGCTGAGTGCACCGGTGGCATACGCGAAAGCCAAGGTCACAGCCTTGTATACGTCAGTGCTTAGGTTTGGAACAGATGCAAGGGGTATATGCACCATGAAAGCTTGAAGCTTGAACATTGTGTTTACAAACGGGTTGGTAGTAGTTATGAGTGACTGCTTGAGACATGTAGCCTCTTATACTCTTGGGTCACGGGATATACATCTGCTTCAGATTAGTCCATAACTCGTCTGTGGAACCTCAGGGGCTAGAAGGAATTCGAACTTGAAGGCGCCACCATATGGAAATTCCGACAGCATCGTTCTTTTCTGGAAGTAGAAAATCGGCTGCCTCTACTTCCTTGCTTCGCGGAAGTATGATCTTGGCGAATTCTTGCGAGGACCATCATGTCCAGTCTGTGATTGACCCTGAAGCCGCAAATGAGCACCTATTCGACATCAGGAAAATTCAAAATGCTAGGGGTCTATGAGCTGCTACAAAGACACCCATAGACGTTATAGACAGCTGCTATGGCGTCTATGGCGTCTATGACCGTCTATGCAGGTCTATACCACAGCTCATAGCAATCTGAGATTTGCCTGATGGAAGGGCCAGAAGACGGACGTAGACTATCAGCGAAGCATGAGAGATCCTGATACAGGACGTCTGGCAGTCAGACATCTTCGAGTGCTTGAATAGCTGGTTGCTGGCGAGGCCCAGGAACACAGAAGCCCGTAAAGGAAGATGGAAGTTTTTATCTGAGCTGGTGTAAAGATGTTTTGTGAGGCTTCCACAATTGAGAGTTCGATTCGAAGACTGCGGGCCTTGAGCGGGCCTTCGTGAGGCAGAATGAATCGAGAATCTCCGATAAGGCTCATAGAGTGACGTGGCTCCGACCCATTGCGAAGTATTGCTTGTAGAGGCCGCAGCCTTCTGAGGCCTGATGTCTTAGACCTGTTCGTTGAATTGTTATTGCAGGACTGGCACCTCTCGAAAAAAAAAAAATTAGTCGACATATTGACTTCATAGCTCGACACAGAACCAAACTAGTGGGCCGCTGACAGAGGGCGAATGGTTCAAATATGATCCGCCACGGTGTGCACAGATTGTTCATTGTAACAAAACTCTCACGCAAGTTCGAGGAAAATCAAGTAGAATTTGCCAGCTGAGTTATCGAGAGAGATTATGTTGCTACCGCCCAAATTGAAGTAAGGAGTGTTGATGTTTAGAGCCGCACAAAACGTCTCAAGAGTTACGAGTCTTAAATTATTATTTTTAAGCTCGTTTTTTGGTCACGTTGTCTCCGCCAGACGACGTCGAAACTCATACTGACGTCGTTGCTTCGTGGAAATTTAATTACCTTTTTAGATGGATCTTCACCCCATTTACACATTTAAATTGAGTCATTTACCGAGCCGACACTCTGCTTATTAGTGTATTATGCGCGGACCGGCAAAGCCGGTCTGTTCTACTGGCGTTCATCGGCCGAAACACCGAAGTCCATCGGTGTTCACTGAACGTCCAAGCCTGGGCAGCGACATTCACTGGATGGGGGGATTTGTTCATCAAGCCAGTTACTGGGTACAAATATCTAGCCATATACACAATATCCTCTTTGATACTAGTCATCACAGAAAGTAACCGGAAATTCGCTTACAACAGCGGCAATTCGTGCAATATTTTGGGTCTGACTACCTAGGAAGGTTCATTTGGATGTATTCTCGCTCTGCCTATCCAATTCGGCATCAAAAATCATGTGTATACCTATTTATCTTGGGGCTCAGTTCTGTGGCCAGACTGGTGGCTGTACACATTTGAGTGTAGACAAAAAAAAAAAGAACCAGCTCAGATTTTGTTCCGATTTGTTCTGTTTTTTATTTTTATTTTTACAGTACAGCCACCAGTCTGCTCACAGAACTGAGCCCAAGATAAGTAGTGTAAATCTGAAGTGAATGCGATATCCTAGACATCCGTAAATGTCCGGAAGTTAACATTAGGCTATTGCAAACAACGGTCCGGGAAATTGCCGGATTAAACGAGGATGATTTATGCAGTCCGATATAGCAGATAGTTGAACACTAGAGACATTGCAGAGAGCAGTGGCTACCCATGTATCTCGTGTACGGGCTACAAGTCTCGAGCAAAAATTGCTTCACAAGAAAATAGTCTGGGCGCGGGGAGTCGAACCCCGGTCTGCTGCGTAGGGAAAGGGCGACTGGGTATAGTTCTCGCTGCTGTGCTCCATGCACAACACCCGAGCTGTATGGATACCTTCAGCGCCACATTCGTAAACGCGATTTGAATGCGCAAAATGGGTCCCAGGACGCGCGATGGAATTCCCGGGAAATGAAATGAGACTTGTAATGGAGATTCAATATGGGCGTTGCACTATAGACTCCATTGGGCACGACGCGATTCTCTCGGGATTTCCCGGGGAAAAGATACGAGTGTGGCGTTCGAGATATGTTGCGAGGCCGTGCTTGAAAATCAAGTGCCTTTGACCTTTCTAAAGGTTAGTAAAACACGAACGATCGTACGAGCCATGTTGATGTCGTGCTTATAAATCGCGAGACAATCGAACAAGCGTGACCGTGACAAAGTGATGAGATAGGGGTAGGGCCGAGTTTCGCTGCTACTGGATGTTATATTGTGCAAAGGATGATTAAATACTGGAGATAAGACAGTAAAAAAGTCATTGAGGTGATTCAGACGTTCTATAATCAACACTACCGTGACAACCCGGGACGCATAGAGACTCACATAATGCATCCCAGCACTCTGGCAGGGATTCCGAGAGGTTTGGATAACTCCCGGCCAGTTAATGCCTCAAATGCTCACAGAGTACTCCGCTCAATCCGAGTCACGAAGCGGTTAACGTTGGTTACAGACTCTACGAACTTCCTGAATTCTCCAAGAGACGGCGACTTTGAACGACATGTTTGTTTTCACGAACGTTTGCATTGCATGACCGCTGAACGCCGTTTGATTTTCTCAGGAATTCGTCCCGGACCTGCCAGGAAACCCCTACACCCCAAATATTCACCGCGAGTATACATTTGATAGAAATCCACAGGTAAGGATCGACTTGACTCTGTTGCCGCCCGCATCCAGGATCGAGCTTCAGAGTTAGACATGTGCTGCGGGGTTGAAGACGTACATTCAAAGTGTTATGACAATGGTCCGCAGCTTGTCTGACGCGAGTGAGGGTCCTCCAGAATAAAGTGTGAGTGAAATGAAAAGCAATGGAATACCAATGCCCGTCGAAGGTCGTTGGGGTATTCGTGGATAAATTATGCGATCGTACCAATTACTGCTGATCATGAGGTGGATGCATGGTGAATGTTTTTATGATAATATTCTAGTCTTGGGTTCCATACACGCTGTCAGGGGAAATCAAGATCTGTGCGCGTTCAGAATTTATAAGAGATGCGGCTAGATGCGCGGCAACGCGTACCAGAGATAGCTGCAGTGTTTTCATGGGAACGGTTCTTCGTGAGTTGCGTACATCCAGCAAATGGAATCGACTTGAAGACGTAGAGGATGGGGTAAACGTGCTGTAGGATGATGTCATGGATACAGATTTGCGCATGAAAAATCGGTGGGGTCAAGGGCATGCGTGCGGAGAGGAGAGTCCCATCGAAGCGGATATATTTGAATAACAGCGTAAGATATAACAGACACTGACATAGAATTCCCCTACGTACCAAAAAGCTGGTGAGGCGCAATATAGCGGTGAAAATGAAGTATACGCACCGTCAAATATGCGACCGAATGATTTGTTCCATGGATGTGCGACGACGCGGACGTCCTCGGTGCAAAAGAATACTGCACGCGCTCTCGCTCGTCAGGATGGTGCTGCAGCGCCCCTGCAACTAAACACCGAAGATTTTGATTCAGTTGACACGAAAATAATCCAGTGGGACCTACGTCTCAGTTATACGTGAGGAGGTTGCGCATCGTACATGGGCCAGAATCATTCAGCATGCAGAAGACAGCTGGAACTCATCAACGCGTAAGCGTTCGCGTTTCCGCAGTTTCTTGATTTTCTGTTTTGCGAGAGTTACCGCTACGCATAGAACATGGGGAGGTTCGAGGTTCATACGAGTCAACGCCGCCGGACCACTGAAATGGAAACAAACTATGGTAGTATTGGATTCTGTACATTTGGGTTGCGTGCCGCGGAAGTTGCGATGTGGGGGAATGCGGATGAGGAAGGACGAGGGAGGAGCAGTTCATGGGATGCTCCTCCGAGTGCTCAGAGAGTCAAAGTAGCGTAACCGCCTCAAATGAGACGGCATGGTCAACCTTGACTGTCATCGGACACTCGGGGAGGGGGGGAGATAATGGGAGGGAAGGATCCAGAAAGAGTGGGGAGAGGTACGGGGTGAGAGGAGCGAGAGGGAGACAGCGCGGGGTATTTGTAGTGTAGAGCGTAGTGGAATGCGGTACGGCGTGGTGTGAAACGTCGCTCGAGCCCGGGGGCACGCTCGGTGCAGCGTGAGACGCGAGTTCCGGTCATTCTGGAGGCGTAGACGGGATGGACGAGGTGCGGGTACGGGCACGGGTGAAACGACGAACGAGTAGATGTAATGCAAGGGGGAGGGATGTGAGGAGGTAGGAAGGAGAATGAACGCAGTAAGAAATGCGGAAATGCAAGGAATAAGACGACGACGCACCAGGATGCCCAAGTCCGACAAACCTAGACCTATCGCGCAGGAGAGACAGAGTGGGAGCCAAAGATGCGAGCATGCCTAGGCCAGAGCGCACGCATTGCAGCAACGCGTGGATGAGCGGGGCAGCCGGTGGATAGGTATCAGCATCACCGTAGAATGGGATAGGAAAGCGGACACACTTGAATATTAGGACAAGTATCAATGTACGGGGTAGGGGCGTAAGAGCAGAGAATTAGAGCCCGGGGCGCATCGCAGTTGCGGAGTGTGGACGAGTTGGGTGCAACGCGGTAGGTACGAGAGCTGCGATGATGAAGCGACGATAGGCATCCGTGGGGAAGAGGGGCAATCAAGCATTGACAGTCGTAGATTGGGCTGAAGAGGGAGGGAGGGCGGTACGTGGCAACGTTGATCGCCGCGACGCTAACCGGCGGTGCCACGCAGCGCCAAACAAGTGCGGCGGCGGCAGCGTTTTGGCGGCGTTGTCGGAGCGAGGGTGCACTGGGCTTTTTAGGAAAGAAAGATCGTTCCCGCAAATTTGTAACCCCTACCCCTGTTCCCGCATGGTTGCGGGAACAGATTTGGCAAATTGGGGGGCAGTGATTTTTTTCAGTGTAAAGGGGATTTTGTTCCCGCAGCGTTGCGGTAGTTTGTAACACAACACCGACGTAAGATGAAAACGTCCCTACCAAAATGCCAACCACAATTTCGGACTCGTTGAGTCCGAGTCTGAGACACAACCACTGACGATTTTGCTGGGATACTTGAGTTGTTTCACATTGGCCTTGTCAACTGTCAAGAACGGCAAAGCGGAAAAAACAAATTGACTTGAAAGGGACAGACATGTGGTTTGAAAACATGCCTCAATCGTAGAACATACACACAGTGAGTGGCATGCACACATTCAATGAAAATGATAGCAGGCTCAGAACTATTGCCCAACCTTCGATCGGATCCAGTCCTCCGCCCTGGGCCACCCATTATCGGCAGCAGGGACCAGCATAAAAAATAAATAGTGGTGACTGGAGCAGTCCCTCCTATTCAAGTTTAACTGTTGAGGACCCAGAGAGGACCAGACAACAGCTCTGGAAGAAAATGCAAGTTGAAGCAAACTAAGTGACGAGAAGAAAAAAATAATCGACCCGTAGTGTGGCAGAGAAATGGCAAGTGTTGTGCAGCATGCTGTGATTATTTATTGCAGGATGTGCAGACCTTCACGGTGGGATTCGATCTGCTGGTTGAAATCAGCCAGACGGTGTAGGAAAATGCATGAATGCAACTGAGCTCAAATTCTTGTTTTAATTGAACCGTGCCCATCAGGAAAAAAGATTTTGCTCTGGAGCCACAAGGTATGTTTTGTAGCACTGGTAGCTCCGGTAGCTCTCCGCCAAGATCTGTAGCGTCTGGTAGCCCTGATAGCCGCCGCTGAAGGAACAGTAGCATCTGATAGCCGGTACGCGGGGATCAGTAGCGCCGAGTAGTCGTCGCCTAGCCGATTAATATTTTGAACCCCGGACGATGGTTTACTACCTCATTTTGACTCAATGCCTCGTCTACAGGCTTCACAGATACATATTGGATGTATAGATTGCAGGGCTTGGTCGCGCTACTCGTCTCAAAATATGCTAAGTCCATTTCAAAGTCCGCCGCACGTGTGCGATGGCGTGATTGTTGGTTGCCAACAGGACCTTGGTTCGTCGCCTTTCTCCCTTTCCCCCCATCTCCTCTCTTTTGCTCTCTTTCCTCCTCCTGGACGCCGAGGAGCTCCCCAAGGCTTATGTGACCAACTTCAAAGCTCCCTCCCCCTCTTGCTTCCTTCGCTGATATGCGGCTGCTCACTGACGCAAACGTTGCTACACTATCAAGACCGCCGAAGCCAATGACGGAAATCGTCTTCAAGTCATCATCTTCAATCAAGTCTTAAATCCTTTCTCTGCCTGCTGGCTCTGCGAGCCTCCCTGTGTTAACCACAAGATTGCCTCAAGTTGATATCAGCAAGAGTGCTTACCCATCCGAATCCTGGCCGCAAAACACTCTTCTCCCTCTTGATCTGGTCCTCATCTCCCTGATACACCCAACTCGTCGTGCCGACTCTCCACGAGGTGACTTGTCCGTTTGTTCGTGACTTGTATTGACATCTTTACAGATATTTAATCACTCCGAGGCTTGTTAATCCAGTTCGACAATACAGTGAAGGGATGTCGTTGTGGTGAGTCCTTTTATTGTACATTGGCCATTTCACTACAAATCCTGATATACATTGCACAGTTCACCCGAGATGTTCGAGCTACACAACGTGTTACAAAACTTGTTGCCCCGTTGTCCTTGGGTTACTCGCCCCGCGCGTCTTTGGACGGAGTCAGTCATGGAGTCAGGGTTGGGCCGTGGGCGATTGTGTACACTGTCTTCGGTAGCCGGAATATATATATATATTCCACTCAATTTTTGTGTGATCGTTATTTTCCTACCACTAGCTATTTTGCGATATTAGGCTCTACTGACCGCTACTAAGTGGAAAGGGTAAGCTATCGGGTGCTACGAGGTGCTACGGGAGCCTACGCGCGAGAGCTATCAGGTGCTACCAGGAGCTACCAGACTGTGGCACGTGGCTACGAGCGGGTACCATAAGGGGGACTTGCCTACGGGGCTACCACGGGTATTTCGGCTACCAGACGCTACGTAACCAAGCGGTTTTTTCCTGATGCCCTCCCACAGCTGCCCTTGAATGAGCATCTTTATTTACTGTTCGAATGTATGTACGTGCCGGCCTTGGTCCATCCCGGAGAGAAATTACCCAAAAAGTATTTTATTCTCGTCTAAAACATCATGGCGTATCTCTCGCGAGAGATCCTGATGTATCATGGCACATCTCTCTCGAGAGTAAAGTGATGTATCATTTCCCCACTATAGCCTGACCCCGCAATTATCTACTGTGTTGCTCCTTATGGTGCAGGGGCAGCGCCGTCATCGTGCTGCGCAGCGTCCCGTGGACTGCTGATTGCAGGACGCCTGCATAGCCTGTCCTGCTCGCAAAGCCGACCTGCGGCAGGGGCACAGCGCTTCGTCACAGCTCGTCGTGCTGCTAGGGGCGGCGTGGGTATCGTGCGTGGGTTCCCTGGGCAGATTGAAAGTACGACGTGGATAGGAAGCGGGCGGTGTATCTGCGTGATTCCAGATTGCGTCAATTCTAGGACAGATGTGTCGCAGACTTGCTATCCATGTACTTTTGGATTTACGCGGAACGCTACTCTCCACGACTCATCTGCACTTCCCTATCTAGCTCCACCTCCGCCTCATACTCCGGGATCATGACTCAACCACGGTTACTTCGAAATGGATATACGTGGAAAATTCAAAAGGCACGCGTTGTATGATATACATTGATACTGCAGGGATCATGGCTGATACGTCAAAGTCTCATTCTATGAGTAGCTGGGTGGTGGCTCATCCGATAACCCCAACGCCCAAGGTGACTCCAATTGCGCCTGCAGCTCGCGTATTTGGGTCATCAGCATCTGGTTCCTCTCCCTGAGCTCGGAAGTGGCAGCGGACTCATTCCTCGAGGTCCGACGGTCCGATAAAAGTCGCATAATTCTCCCGGCTCCGCGCGTGGCTGATGTACGTCGCTCCAAATTCTGTATGTGGGTAATTTTCTCCTGCGCCGCAAGCAGCTCGTTTGTCAGGTACTGTCGGCGGACTTTACTGATGCTTCGTGCGTCAGAACTGTCGGCAGAATTGGGGATGGCTGAAGCAATATCGGGGAAGAAAACAGGGTATGGAGTGGCCGTAGTTTCGGGGAATTCATCTTGCTGCCGCTGGCGTCGGCGCCGTCTGAGCCAAATCAGCACTATTCCGAGGACAATGATTGAACAGATTGCGACGACAATTCCAACGATGGCTCCCATGGGCAAAGCATTTCTAGGGAAATTGCGGACATCAGAGAAGAGTTTGTCCCATGTACACAAGACTTACTTGTGTGTGGGTGTCGATGGTGCCGATGAGGTTGCAGTGATACTGCTACCACTCGATGTCGATGAAGTCTGGGAGATGCTGGAGGTTTGGATTGAGGATCCTGGTGTACGGCTGCTATCAGGTGGAGAGGCGGAGCCTGCGGATATTGATAACGCGATGCTCGAGGCTGCTGAGGCGTCAAAAGTGGTGGGCTGCGTTCTCTTCAGCACGGTGGTCCAGGTTCCAAAGAGAACGTACTGTAGGAGTTGCAGATGCCATCGCCACGGCCCAAGACGCAAAAAACACTTCCCCCGCTGGAACACTAGCATGAGAAATAATGCATTGTATTGCTTCTCAGAAATTGACCAGGTAATGTAAGTCTAAACGTGAACTCAGCTCGCGCTCTCGGCAGATATGTTAGATGGACGCACTGTTGAATCCCAGTACACTGTTCTTCCCCGGCGTAGTCACCCCAACTTGACTCCAGTCTTCAGTGGATCTTAAGATATATACAAAGGAGGAAAGCCACCTTAGTGGTCGCTCATTTGTGCAGGAAGCACATGCGGCGGCCAGAAAATAGGTAACACCGGAGCAAGTGCATCCGCTCGAAACTGTGCCCGAGAATCAGAATAAAGTATTTCCACATAGAAATGACGGACGGGGACCCTGGCAATTTTCGGTCGAATTCAGGTTGCATGGGCCTTCGCCGGCCTGATTACCAAACTCATCCCAAACTAAGCCGCTGGCCAAGGGAGTGTGGGAACTACCACTCACCAAGGCGCATTCATCGACCCGCATGTTAATTCCGGCGAGTGACATTCTTCAGAAATATCGGTGACTTGTGAATGACTGTCGGCCGACAAGGTTGCGAGAGTGTACGGAGGCAATAAGGTGGGAGTACAGCGGGGCAGCTCCCGACGAATATGGTGTAGACGCCACAAAAATGGTGCCAGTGTACATCTAGCGTACACACCAGTCGACTGCTTCTACGCATCAAGACCCGTACAACGGAGTCCAAAGCAACGCACCTTGATGGCAGGCAAGTGAGTCGTTGAATGAAGCGAGCACCAGAACGAGAGGAGGAAAGAAGAAAAGGAAATGAATGATATTGACGCAGCGACCCCAAAAGCAAAAGAGCGCTGGGATTGCGAGGGCAACCAGCAACAGCAGCGGGAGATGATCTGATGGGGGATATCTGTGGGAGACGGGAGTGTGTCAGGGCTGTCAAATTAAAAAATGACAATCAATAATAAGATTCTTGCCACAGGAAGAGGCAGCGCGGCCTCCGGGTTGGCTGCAATTTACAAACCGCGGTACAGTCTCCGGGTTGAATGACTGTAAGCAGGCGCAGGGCAGTACCTCTTCAGGCTAGTTTGTCGCATGAAGGACTTGCTCCGAGACTGTGTTAGTATGTATATTTTGGAAGATCTGTGCTGCGAGCTGCGTGCGAGGGGCAGTGAGAGCGTAGAAAAATTTCAAGTTGCTCAGTATAGGAAGATACATTCTTTTCAATCTTTTGAACAGCGCTCGTCAAGAAGCCTTGCGCAGAGGGGCACAGCAAATGGAGCACAGCGTGTCATCTCTCTCTTTATAAAATCGTCTCTGTCTGTCCGAAGCCTTTCAAACTTCGCTTTTGGGAAATCAGGCCCGAGCCTTTGGAAGCGCTGGGTCCAAGCGCTCAATAAACGGTGCTTCCTCGGGGCTTTCGGCCCCATGATCAACTTAAGCGCGCACGCGGCTATGAAAGTGTACACAATGCCAAACTCAGTTTTTTGCTCACTGTTAAAGTTTCCGAGGCGTTAATTCAAGCGCAGCTTTGGAAGCGCTGGGTACAGATTCCGCAAGTAGGAGCCGGCGCGAAGCGCCGGCGACTGCTTGTAGAACATCAGATTGACGTCAGCTGGTGTGTTCCAAGACCAAGTGCAGAAGGACTGGAAGCTCGGTTGTTAGGAACGGGGATGTAGGCGGAACTGTCAATTAATCGAGTGTATAACGAACGTTGGAAATGCAGCGTACTGAGCACAATTGTAATGAAGTAGTCCGAGTCATTAGAGTGTTCATTGGGGTCCCCGTGGGGACGTAGATCCGGGCTGCGGGAATTGAGCCTTAGGAGGGGTGGCGGCGGAAATTTGAGCTCGCCTGGTTTGGCAACTTCCATTCTTTTCAATCTTTTGATCTGCGGCGTTTGTGAAGAGACCTTGTCCTGAAGGAGCTGAAGAAGATCAGGCACACCACTGAACTGATCACAGCAGGTTGATAAAGATCAGATTGTCGTCAGCTGGTGTAAGAGAGCGAACAGAATGCACAGTGGCCGCTGGGGGTTCGATAAGTGAAGGTATTTTCGGACTTTGAGTTAAATAAATGTTAGAAGTGCGAGTACTGGCCCACACTACGAGTGGAACACAACAATTTTGTCTCGCTGCACTCAGTGTCTTCCCCAAAGACGTGAATTAGATGAGATGATGAAAGTAAGAATCCCGTATGTTGGACGGGGCAACAGTTGCAAGTTGCAACACCAATCATAGATTGAAGATAAGATGCAGTGAGATGCAAGTGGGATGATCAATTAATTAACACTTGCAGATAGCGGATCAAAAGTTTACAGTGGAACCGGAACACGTCTGAGAGTAGGGGTGCTTTGTATTATTGCAGATGTTACAGTAATGGAATGTTTAATCAACTGATTCTTCCGTGACCGCCGCGGCAGAGTTGGGCCTTGACACCCACCCGCAGACGCAGAGACCGATGGGGTTGAAGAAGAAGCCTGCGAGCTTGTGGATGGTTTTGATGCAAAAGTGCTTGTGCTGTAAAGAAATGAGTTCAATCCGGCATTTTGAACACCACGTACCTGGATTGCGAGCTGTTGGAATGTTGCGAATCAATTTTGACTAGATGGTCAACGAGAGGGCATTGAAGCTTCATCGTCGCGAAGCATAACTGCGCCGCGGGTGGGCGTCATAGTAGGTCTCAGACCAACGTCACGAAGCAAAGTAACAAACTAAAATTCAACAAACGCAACGTCCGAATGTAATTAAAACAAAATTCAAACAAGTTCGTACTAAAGCAGATTCCGGTGCACGATTTCCTTTGAGCAGTTCGACCGTATCGAGCAATCCACCCCGAACGCCTCTTAGGTTGCGGGTTTACTTCCTGCAGTATCCTTCAGAGTTGAAGATGTAGTTGCTGCCACCTCCACAATAATGGGCAGAGCCGACGGTGAGGACTTTTCAAACAACACGCAGCTGAGCTGGGATCTGCCCTAGAATGCAAGAGGTTGATATTTTCATCTCAAGCAAATTTGGTGCGCACGTTTCCATAGTGATAGGCTATTTTAGAAGTTGACTTGTAATCCACATTAAAATGAGTATTAAACACGTACTGTTGAAGAAGGAGCATCCGGAGACAGAGTCGCACATGGACTGGTAATCTTTGGGACAGTTTCTCAGTTGAATGTATGTCATAAGATTCGAAGGAACTACCCTCGACGACTTCAACGATACCGTAGGTCAGGTAGCTGCCATCCTGGCATGCGCAGTTGAGGTTGGAAAAGGTCTTGGTGTACTCGAAGGGAGGGTAGTGCTTGGGGCAGTGATAAAATCCGAATGGGAAAACGTCCAAAAGCCCGCATAATACCTGAGGAATAGTAGGTCAGCAAGCCCCCACGTTTCCCGTCAAAGCGAACATGCCGTGTCTAGAATGGAGAAGACACCGATGGGCGCATTGCCTTTACCGTAGTACCACCCTGGATGGCCGCCTGCGCCCCACGGGGGAATAGGCGCACCGTAGTAGTTCTGCGGACTGAGGGAAGCCGCAGTTGTGATAGAGTCCGCGGTGAAGTTGGCGGCCGTGACGCCAGTAATGCCAGTGGCAACGACGACAAAGGCGGAGAACACAGTGCTCAAGCGCATGTTGGTAGCAAGCAAGAAAAGAAGATGTTTGTGGGTCTGTTTGTGAGTGGGAACACAACGTCGAAGGGCTTCCAGCGTCAGCTTTACATGACTGAGAAGTGTCAAGCTCTCCTAACAGGTTGAACTCAATCTGTCCGGCACGAATGCTGCCGTCGGGCGCCTCGGTCTAAGGAAAAACCCAAGGACATAACTTTACCCCGCATTTACGGAAGAAAAGGCCAAATCGTCTGCGACAGATTCCCTTGGCCGTAATGTGCCGCACGGTACACAGTCCTTTCTATTTTTTTTTGAGTCTTGGTCGAGGGAGGCAGTGCGGCGATTTACCCTGCATTTACGGCGAAAAACGCGACATTGTCTGCCGCAGATTCATTACTCTGGTCGTAAGAAACCCACAGTCGTTCCTATTCTCTGAGTTTTGGGTGGTACTTAGTCGGCGGGAATATCATAGGGAGTCAGTGCGGTGATATCCAACAAGGTCAAGGTGTACGACGAGCAAGGACAATAAGGTACGACAATCCGCTAGCAAAACTCTGAGCACCAGCGCAGCCTGGGTGTGATTCATTCGGAAGCTTCTGAAGGATGCAAATACATGCACAGGGAAATTAACAAAAGGTTAAGAACGAGAAAGACGAGACACAGGGGGCAGAGTTGACATTGATCAATGACTGACACACTTCAACTAATCAACGCATCGTCATGGTATAATCATCATCCGACGATTATGTTCCAACGATGTTGAGCTTGGGCCGCTCAACAACAATGAATGCCAGAAATGTCTGTCTGCATTGAGATGTATTTCACGTGGATTGCAAGAAGGGAGGCTTTCTAGTAGGATCGGTTGGGCAGGACCATTCGACGGCGTACCCAAAAAATCGCGGTTAAGTTGCTCCACAGACGTGTGGTCCAACGGTCAACCTGTCTATATTGCTCAATACGGTAATTTTGCGATGATGAAGCCTCAGAGTGTCAGATCAATAAAGATTTAATGGGTTAGCTCCTCAGAGTCGTGGAATTAAAGAGGTTGCCGGATCTTGACATCTGATGCTTTACCAATCACGGATCTGCAGTCCGAGAGCAATCGACAGAGTCACGAAGGATCCTCCAATTATACCTAATTATTCCACTCTACTCGAACCACATTGGCAGGGGCTTCCAAAAAAAAAAGAAAATTTCAGGTGGTTCAAAAGACCTCGGGACTTGACCGCGGGACCTACGTTCAATTTACATAGCCTCAACCATGTCTGCAAACTGAGTCATCTGGGCGAAAGCCAAGACAGCGCGGATGATTAGAAGCCTCAAGTGATTCACATACAGAGTGACTTCAGCCAGAGATGGAGTCACCGCCGCCGAAACTCTCACCGATTGTCTTCCAGGGTCCGATCTGAGTGATAGTGCTAAACAGAGATATATTGTACAAGTTGAGTAGAAATTTGCTCGGTTTACTTTCTCGACTATCTGGGGACCAAAAGAATCAGTTAAATCCCAGAAAAAGAAAAGAAAAGAACTATCGCGTAATAAAACGGTTTGAGCGTGACTGTCGAATTGGGCGCAAAGGGGACAGTATAATGAAGCTTTACGGATGGCTGTCGTTGGAATGGAAACCGGAATTGCGAATCGGTGAGACCAGGCAGCAGAATGTGGTAGTGGCTTCCCAATGGCTTCTTGATGTCCTCATCCTGTTGTGAACGTCAGACACTGATGAGGGCGTTGTAACTTGTCAGCCAGTTACGTTTAATCCCCGCGTCGCGAGCTACGGACAATCGGACTTGCCGTATCGACTCCCTCGATATCATTCCAGGAATTTCCAAGCTGTACCAAGTTTGTCACACTCGTATCGCTATCAGCACCGTCGGCCAAACAACTGTTCTCTGGACTCTGGATTCCTGGCTCCATCGACTTCCTAGGACCATTCCCCTCCGAGCTCAACTTTCATTACCGGAAAATCGTGTTCCCGCCAAAGAAATTCCGTTCCCGCAACGCTGCGGGAACAAAATCCCTTCACAAGCCAAAAATTCACTACTACCCCTCCAAATCTGTTCCCGTAACACTGCGGTAACAAAATCCCTTCACAAGCCAAAAATTCACTACCCTCCGAATCTGTTCCCGCAACGCTGCGGGAACAAAATCCCCTTTACACTCAAAAAATCATTGCCCCCAAATCTGTTCCCGCAATCCTTCAAACATCCAGTATTATATCGCTATATTCCTGTATTGTCACCTCAAATATTCAGCCCTCCGACCTCGCCCTAATAATCAAGCCAAAATACTTAGCGCCACCCGCCCTTGTTTGCATCTGTGTGCCACCACCGTGTCCGGTTATCAACTTTCCCTTTGTCTTCCACCACGCCGCACTCCCGCTCTTTTAATCCGCCCCGACTTGGCCCTCCCTACGCACACACACTCGGCCGCCATGTCCACCGTTCTCGACACGCCCGACACTGTCTACCTGCTCTCGTTCCCCGCATCCACCCGAAAATCCAGCGCAAGCATTACGTACAATGTCGATTCTTCAACGGGACGTAACGGCCTCGAAGACATTTCTACTCTCTACGGTTAACTCAAGACATAGCTATCTAATCCTGGAATGTGGCGCCACATTCTCAGATTAGATGGATATAGGGGTCCGCGACCCGTGACTGTCGATTTGAATGAAAAAGCCCAGTATGTTATCCACCCATTTTGAACCACAAAACAGTGGCTAGGGCATGGGTAGCTCTGGCACGGGCTCAGCCACCGGTAGCTGGGGCCATGATCACCCACCGTTTCGTGCTATGAAATAGCTAGGCAATACATATTAAAGTTCTCTTGCACGTCTGCCCGATGACGGCACCATCGCTGCAGCCCACGCGTGTCTCATTGCCTGGCCGCCACCGGGCTTTCTGAGGCCGCTTCTCCCCAGTCTACTTGCGCCAAAGTCTGGGAATTTGAGGGCGCCACATCGGTTGTTGAGCGCCCAATGCAAGTGTCATTCGTGGGAATTTGGTGGGAATCGTGATTCTCCTTTCGTCGGTACCGAATCCGTGGTCTCTTTGCGGGGGAACACTGAGGTCTTATTCGCATTCGACCGCAACAATACGTGTCCAAGATACCACTGGGAGCCCAAGCAAGGCGACTACACTAGAGGCGATTAAAAGACCGACGACAGCGGAAGATTTTGGGAAGATTCTTATCTGAAACAGCCGCGCGCCTAACGTCACGTAACGTGCTCTCCAAATTTACTTCTGCAGCCAATCTACGGCTATATCTTCTGGGATGTCGCCCACGGGGTTCCACCAGACCTCATTTCATGGCAGCAGCAAGGATGGAACAGTGCCTTCGCACCGGTATGCTATAACCCATTCGTCGCCCAACACCGTGCCAGTGACTGATCTCGAGTTCACTACCAGCAGCCACTACGCCTTGGCATGAGGGCTTGGTACCCCACAGTATCGTGGGAGATGTTACCCCGGCCAAGACTGCTGCTGCTGAGTGCCACGATGCACCCACCCCATTTTGCGTTGCTGCAGGCCCATTCGAAGTACGACAGCAGGGCAAGTCGTTTCTCAGCTGTTCATGATCATCTTCTCGCTTCAACTCGGTATTTTCACAGCCGGAATGGGTCGTGCTGGTGGCTTTGATCCGGTGTTCTCTTTCGTGTCGCAACCCGCACTGCTCGACGACGCTTCGACAGTCCAAGTTGAAGCAATTTGCCAAAGATACAAGCTTGGCGACGACATTTGTCAACTCTTTATCGCAAAAGCATTGGATCCGCTTGACTGCCTTTTCGAGATCAATGGCGACCAACCGAAGGATATGGACCACAGCTACACATTTGCATATATCGCTGACATTAGATTGGCTGTAAAGAAGATGTTGTCGGAAACGGATTCAACGGTACGGATCATAACTTCCAAAGAGGAAAACGAAACTAGTGTGGATGGTACGCAGCCTCCTATTTTTAACTTCAATTGCCATCTTAGCACCGTTGTAGGAGGGAAAAGAGATCGCGGAGGGGACGGTGATCACCAATGGTTTTGTACGGGTGGCACAGGCGGCGCAGGTGGAGTTCAGGTTCGCCTTGGGACGGAGGGCGCCGGTGGTGAAGGTATGTTCACTTTCTTCATTGCGGCATGGATTTGTCACCTCGAATGTTTCGTAACTGGCCAAGAAGACGGTGAAAAAGGCAGTCTCGACGAAGCACCGCAGACACCCGCACTGTATGTTGCGCTCTTCACGAAACTTATCGGTAAGCTGGGATGTACTATCATCATCGTCGTTGCGGCCTGGCTGATATCTCCAGCCCGCAACCTCGGTGGTCGAGGAGAGATGGGCCCAGACGGATGCGCTGGCAAAGACGGTGAATCTCCGGACTTTGCATGCCTCCTTTTTTCCTTCCACGGGGAACCCCGGCGTCCGCTGTTATTTACGACGTTACTACCTTCCCATATCCCGACGAATATCCGCCAACTGCTCCAGGACGAGGGATTACATTCTGTGGGCGGCCTTCTGGAGGCATATGATACCGATATGCGATTTGAATCCTTCGAATCGGGACAGATTAGAGGGGTGACTGAGGCGTTGAGCAAATTTGCGACGCGGCGGGAGATTTTGGTGGAATCTACTAATTAACCTCTATGGCTTGTTCTTGCGAAATTGAAACGTTCATCATATTCCGACGTAGTGCGAGAACGTATACTTTTCCCACTGAAGTGATTTAACCAAGTAGTCAAGCGGATTCTCATCCCTCATACAATAGCAAATATGGAAAGGCGTGGATGGCTATGGACGATCAGACAATCCTTCGACGTCTGATTCGGGGTTTGTTTTGTTACAGAAATGAAAAATGAACGGAACACGCGCAATTCCTGGCAATACCGCCCATTTCCCAGAATTCACTCAATCAAGGCAACGACCAAGGTGTAGTCAGGCAGTTGGAGATAGGGACGCAAAGAAGCACTGAACACATCAGTAAAACTGCAGTTCATCTTTGGCATCTTCGGCGTCTTTCACAAGATGTCAAAGATGAAAGACGCATTTTCGTCAAGATGAAGCAGCACGGGCGCCGTTTCGTCTTTCCCGAACGTCTTCCCTCGTTTCAGTATCTCTGCTTTGGCGGGACTCGGTGTTTCAGGTTCCTTCCCGACTCATTCTGCTAACTCTGGGCCCTGTTCTTGTCGTCCCTGTTGATCAATCTCTCCGATACCGCGCGTCAATAGTCCCGGCTCCTCTTTTCGTTCCTTCTTTTCCTTGTCGTGCAGCGATCTATCCTCATGTGCGTTTCAATCCTGTTCCCTCTGCTTCGTATCGGTCTAGGTCAGCAGCTGCTCTTGCGCGGTCGCAGTTATCAAGCACGCATACATGGCAACGATCTAATCACCGACATTGCTTGAAAACACGAAACGACACAAAGACACATCTTTATCCATATCTACGACTACGACGTCGACGTTCACCTCCCCATCGACATCGACATCCATCGCCTCGTCCTCCGCGCGCGTCTTCCCCTTCCCCTTGTCCATCCGAGGCGGGGCATGTGTCCGCGCGTCCGCGCCGTCGTCCTTGTGGTGCAGCCGCGCATCCACCCCGCTGTGGTGCTGCGTCTGCACATCCGTTTCGCCCACGCCGGGTCTCCACCGCCAAAATGATTCCGATTTGAATGGTATCAATTTAGAAGAGAATCACAGAATGCTGCTAGATAACGCCCGTGCCCCGTGTGCCAGCGTTTACACCAAGGTCTACATTCCGTTATTCCTCTGGCAGATGCTGCGATAACGCTAGTGCGGGGCAGCCGCGCAGATGAAGCATGCGGAATGTTTCAAGTTCTTCGCTACACCCGTCCGGTCGCGTCGTCCAGCACGAGTGAGGCAGCGAGCCTCCGATACGGAAAGGCCCCTCCACAGCGTGGCTTGGTGCGAAGCCCCTCCAGGCCGGCGACCCCGGCCAAGCGTTCCCCCACTGCCCCTGTTAGAGCCCCGGGCCGGCGGCACTGGGAGGCACCGATAGGCGCAACGCGGCGAATCTATATCAAGGCGCTAGCCCGAGTAGCCGAGGCCCAGATCGCATTTTGGCGCGGAGTCGAGGGCGGCGCGGAGGGGCAGGGGATGCAGGGAGCGTGAGGGGACGTTCTGCACGGATGAAGGGAGGCCACCATGGTATGCATCGTTATCGCACGCCGAGGTCGGGGTTCTGAACAGCAGGCAGCGTCTTGCTCCAGAGATGAGGAGCAACGGGCATGGGTCCAGGATGTCTGAAGGAAGGAACATCAGTGAGTGACGAGGGAGCGACGATAGCGAACGCACAATCTCTTTCGTGCCGTTATTTCCACGTCCTCCTCAACGATCACGAGTGCGACATATCCCTGCCCCATGACCGTCCACCGCGATGTCCAGCCGATACCCTACGCATCGGGCCGGAGACGGGACATCCGGAATCTTACTGGGAAGTGTCAGCGGGGGTGTAGGCGCACGGAGGACACGCTAACCGTTCACAGTATATATATCCTCCCCGGCGCATTCGAGCTGCGAGGGCTCCGATCTGCACACTGGACGATGACGCCGCCGGCAAAGAATAAAGCGAACAGGGGCGGGTGCATGTGCTTGGGGCCGGGATATGACTCGCGAGAGCAGGGATAGAGTACTCGAGTCGTCCACAGGCGGGAGGCGTGTGACTTGGAAGGAGGTGAACGCCGTGGGTAGCTAGCGATATCTTGACGGTGCATGCACGACGTATAGAGCGGGTGTGAGTCGAAGAGACGGGAATTTGGAGTGGGAGAGACGCCTATGCGAAGCCAAGGCGATGGAAGCGTGAGGGTTTTGGATCCTCCTCCTGATCTCCGTCCTTCCGAACTGCTCTTGACGTCCGCATCAGGGAAATTCTGGGTATGAATGCATGGGGCACCCCACTCGACGCAGGTGGATTGAAGAAGCAGCTGTTCTTCCGCGCGCGCTTGAGAACCGGGCAAGCCTACGTAGGGTCTTACGCAAGGTACGCATCGACAAGGCAATGCTCTGGAATATCTCGGGCAAGGAAAAGCATTCCAGAGGCAACGAGTGAAGAGAACAGGTAAGCTTCGCCGAGTAATGCCGACATTCGACGTGATCGGGATTCAAACTCCGCTCGCTTGCTGGCTGGTCTCTTTTTGCCATAACCAAAAAATCGTCGTTGGCAGCCGTGGTCAAGAAACCTCCCACTGCTTGATTCGATTAGGTCTCATTTGGCCGGACAGCCAGCGCACCCTTTTCTTCCTCTCAGGCTGCTGCCAGGAGTCCCAAAGGAATCTCTGTGCCGTCTGTGGCAATCTTCGTCTTCAAACTTCACTGGCAAAGCGATTTGTTGACTATGAACGGCAGTCTCTCAAACTTAGCATCAAACTTTTTCCTACCTTCTCACTCGCTTCCCGCCTTCTGTCGCTGGAAGCTTTTCTTGGTGTCGGTCTCTTTTTCATTTCACTTGTGTATCTCACGGATCGCATTGATCCATTCTTTCCTGCTCGAGAATTTACCTCTCGTTTTGCCTCTGGTCTCCGCACCCTCGCCGTAGACGGTGAATGACTTCTCCGTGGGGCATGAAATTTCTCCCTCTCATCCTCACTCGCCTTCTGTCGGTGATGGTCTTGGCCTCCATCTCATTTTCGGATTATCTTGTTGAATTGTGTTCTCTCTTGCGTATCGAATCATTCGAATGGATTTTTTTTCTCTTACTGGGCAGCTTTGTCTCTGTCCCTGCCCCTCTCGTCTCGTCTCTGGTCTTGCGCGTTTGTCTTTCTGCCCTATTTAGAACTACGAGATGAGCGATTAATATTTTTCCGCGTCGATTATAGCACGCAGTACGCTAACATTTAAACCAAGTCATACATTAGGGAATGGGAGTGCAACCGGACGGGGATCACGCCAATGATAACCGCCAACACCACAAATAACACAAACCCTGTACCTCCAGGACCGAAAAGGAAGTCGCCGACACCTCCACTGGCTGACTATACAGGACGAGGCACACTACCCCGGCGGTAAAGCTACACAGCCCAGCGAGAACGAGCCACGGCGCTGTCAAGCTCGCGGCGAATCCAGACTGGTGCGAAAGGCTGTTTTGGCGAGCGATTTGTGGTGTACCGATAATCTGCAAGAATACGCCACGGTGATTCGGTCGGCGTTATCGAGGTTTGACTCCCTCAGATATCCTCGCCAGATCCGCTGATTTTTTGAGCTCCGCCGAGAGCTCGTTCAGAGCCGAGGACTCTGAATGAGGCGGAATACGATCATCTTCAGGAAACGGAGATGATGCGCGAGCGCTAGATTATCCCGCTGGAATTCCTGCGCAGATTGTGCCGTATCCTTAGCACGTCACTGAGACTCGTGAGTGCTGATTCTCTTTGCTGTAACAGCGTATATGTGCGCTGAAGTTGAATGGCCCCGACTATCGCGATGGTACCGCTTAGCACGTCAATGAAAAGCCCCGAAGAAGAGTGCGTTGCATGCGATTTGCAGGTTGTGGTTTGCTGATCGAGGGAGAAACTGATTGCTTGGGCTTGTACCCCAGCGAGGAAGGTGGCCTATATCGTAATTTGTAAGGTTAGCGCGAATACCTTCAAGTAGAGGAACCGCACAATGATGGCAAGCGAGTTCAGGTTCGTGTTCATCAGCTGTAGCGACTCCGTCTGACGAATTGAGCGCATCCAATCCCATTTTGTACCCCGGGTCGAGACAGTGTTGGCCATGAATGCCTCCAAAGGCACCAGCTGGTTGTTCGAGGCACTCTGCGGTCGGCCATTGCAGGACATGTGTGACATCGGGGAAGGACGATGAAGGGCCTGGAGTGGAGACTGACCTGTACCGCGTGGTCCGATTATAATTAGTGCGGTGCGTCCAAGACTGCCGAAGCTGTGTTGCTGTCAGTGCACGCTGATTGTGCGTAGCTTACCGCCAAAGCACACCGGAGCTGCAGCCACAGTCCATTCAAGTTGCCGTGCAGACCTCAAGGCCATCGACATGTCATCTGTTTGTCCCAGATGCTCACCTCAAGGTGACATCCTGCAAGGGAATATGTCCTGTTTTCCTTCAGCTCCACAGATGTGTGTACAATTGTGCAAACACTGATTGTGCGACGTAATATTCGAGGCTGTGCGACGTGCTGTGTGATGCTGTAGAGCGGCTACATTTATACCGTTCACTCTTCTTTCTCCCAAATCACTCCTTCCAATGACCGAGTGTGATTATTCCCCCGACGCACTCGCCCTCCATGCGGCCCCCTTCTATGGGTGGGATGATCGTTGGCGGTGTCCTCTCCTAGACCCCGCCTGGCTTCCTGTGGATCCCACAAATCGTAACGCTGTCCGTGGAATAGAGCCTGCGACAGGCCCTTCGGATTCTGAGCTCGCTGTGATGGCGAATCTGCACATATGTCCATATCTGGAAGAACCTTCATTATTGACCTTGCTTAAAAAGATATACCAGCACTACGACGGTACGTCAGCCTCGCTCTCGCGCATTACTATGGCATCCTGAGCCACAACGAACAGCTGGTCACTCTGACGCACTTTTTCGGGTCTCCCGGAGAATCAAGGAGAGGCAAGCCTCGAGGTTAAAACGGATTTTGCGACGCTACGAAGGTGGGGCACACACGTCCTGACCAATGCAACTCATTTCACCTCCATGTAGTACCGTTCTCCGAATCGCCATTGTTGAGCAGCACCGCGAGAGAGAGGATATGTGTTGCCGGGAAAGCAGGCATCGTTCGCATATGCGAGGCCTGTTATAGACTGGGCGCCAACATCGATGTCGATAGACTTGTACGCCAAAGTACGTCCACATTGACCCAAATACGTTATGGTACTAACTTGAGCTTCAGACCTAGGTAATACTCATTTGACGCACATCATCGTGACCGCTAACCATGGGCCAGCCCTGACCGACGAAATAGGAAATCTCAACGCCCGGTGCCAACGGCTCGAATATCTTTTCCGAACGGGCCGTGCCTGCCCCCGCAACCAGGCTCGCGTAGAAAAATTGCTTGAGAGTATCAAGATGTCCTCTGCCTTGAAAAATATCGAGCTTCTGCGCGATCGAGATAGCTTCTCGGACTTGTATTTCAAGTTTTGTGAGTTGACTCTCATGGACGATGATACAGCGGCGACGATCCGAAACCTGCGTAAATTGGTCAAGGACGAACTTGATTTGGCCAATTGCCGAGTGGAGGAATTCGATGCTCTGCGAAAGCATTACGAAGATGGAGGAAGACGGGATCTTGTCATTCTCATGCAGGAAAATGCCAAAGCTGGTGAATATCCAAAATAATTGTCATTTCCGATTAATCTGATGGGTAATTTCAAGCGAGGAAGGCAGGTTTTGAGGAGGGTGTGGCCTCGGCGGAGGACAGTCAACAGGTTTATGACGAATTGGAGAAGATCGACGAAGGTCTTGCCAAAATTGGGGAGATTCTGAAGGAATCCAAGGAATTTTGGGAGGGAGTAGACCGGAAACTCTCGCCGACACCTGGAAGTCAACAAACGGAGAATCCACCAGACGGGATAACGACCGGTCCAGAGGTAAGTCATATGCTTTCATAGGATACTATTAGTGATAGCACCCGTGCCAGGAACTGCGCATTGAACGCCGTGCCGAGGAGATTCATGCCGGGCTTCAGACCGTCCATAGCGCCGCTCAGCCCTGCTCAAAGTCCAAAAAGATACGCAAAGCCGGCGATAAAATTGTTGGCGATGCTGCAACCTTGATCAAGAACTGTACCGACGTCGTCCAAACTCAAACATCTGCCGAAATCCATCTTCACAATCCGGTCTGCGATCGAAAGAGCGGCCGCAAGGCTCTCTCGCCGTTGAAGAAGGGCCTCGGGCAACTTGTGACCGGATACGAGAAGCTCTCGCTCCGATTCATGAAGTACACCGAGATGATCTATTTGCTCGTCTGGTTTGCAGGATCCGCCGCTACTGATAGATTGCTCAGTAAGTAATCACCTGATAAGCGCTGACCTCTGGACTAACATTATTGCATAGTGGATAAACCTGAGTACGTTCAAGTGGCTCAGGCGGAGCTGATATCCAAGGGACTCTTTACCTCCTCTTATTCCTCTCATGCGCTCCCCTTCGAGATGGCCTTCTCGCGCCTTGATCGTCAGCTTCACGAGATGCGGAAAGTGTGGTCGGAACTTGTGGTGAGGGTAGATGGACTTGGTACACAGGAGCTTTCTTAATTTCTACCCGAAGACATTCATCATGTATTTTCTGTACTTCACTTCCGGATAGATTCAATACTAATCCAACTTTCTATGTTTATTCGATCCCCTCGCATTCCATGCGGGATCGGTTTTCGGTGTGAGTGGCTAAATCCATCAGGGTCACTCTGATTTTATCTGGGGGGATCGTGGGGGCCTTCCGGAGGGAGTGAAGTGAACCGAAGTAATGGGGGTCATGAGTATTCCGAAATAACGGGCATGAATATGATTTGACGCACGATGTAGTCGGGATGCCGACTCTCTTTTGCGCACGCTGTGGGTTATGATAGTTTTCTCCCTGGACGGCGAGAACTTTTATGTGATATATCAAGATTTCAAGTTGCTCCACCTCATCAGCGGTGGGGTGGTCCTCAGATGCCATTAATTTGGCAATTTTAGCTGGGTGAGGGAAACATCAATCGTCGAATTTTCAGGCCGAGTCCGTTCCGGATGACCAAGTCAACATTGAACGGAATATAAACACTAGAAAGGATCGGCTGACTGCGAAGCCTCCGAGTCAGTGAACTAGCATCAGCAAATCCTGATTGAACTATAGAGTGCTACATAGTGCTACATAGTCCGGTGTAGTGAAGGTCCTTTGCCGCATGGTAATCCCTCACTATGTAGTACTATGTAGAGCTCCATAGTATGCTATAGTACGGTGTAGACCCAAAAAAATCAGGATTTGCTGATGTACCCCCGCTTCGCAATGACCACAATGCTCCCAGTCAACTTCATACCAGTCCCAAAGCGCCGACAGCAGGAGCAATGTCTGAATTTCGTTGTTTCCTGCATTACACCACACCGATACGGCAATACAGGAATCACACAGGAGGCATCCGCCAGCGCTTATGGATCCATAAGCGGCAACCGCTTATGAGCGGCTTATGGGCCGCTTATGTGCGGCTTATTGTGTTTTGCTTTGTAATGAAAATTGATCTGGCCCGTGTTCGAATCCGACTGGGTGCATTCTCTTTCAAACTCAAGTATTTTCCCAGAGCAGTCTAGAGAGGGTCAAAATACACTGTTCCTCAAATTTGATAGCTGATTGAACATTCTGAAAGCCCTGTCAAGAATTTGGACATGAGCGTAAATCCCTCCAAAGCGACTTCGAAAAGGTTCAGCGCATTGTCTGCATCATCCTGGGCTGCAAAAACATCGCCCAGACAATGTATCGCCTTCATTGTGGCCAGCGTGTTCTTCAGTTTCAGCGACCACGCAAGAAATACTGCGGCCCATTGGAGAGTGGTGTTAATGTTTTTCATCCCATTGGATAATTCCGCTAGCTGTCCCAGGCACCCAATTGGCCCTTCACGAACATTCAAGTTGGTATTTGACCTTTGAGAAAAAATAGGAGCACCCAGGCTGCATGAAATAGAAAAGGGAGGAAAAAAGGGTGGAGAAAGGGTGGAAAGAGGGAGCCTCAGACCGGAGTGTTCACAGTAGCCCTTATTGCGCCCTTTTTTGTGCCCTTCTTTTTTTCGTTTCCCCCAGATTTGCATGTAGGACTCCATTTTTTTCGTTGGTTTTCCACCCTGTTTGTACCTCTAATTGAAAAAGGGGGAAAAACCGGGCAAAAAATGAAGAGAATGGCAGAAAGGGCGAAAAAGGGCGGGAAAAAGGGCTTGGAAAAGGGCTACTGTGAACGATCCTATAGGCGCAGGCGACTTTTTTATGGATCGTGCGCACCGCGTATATCAAGCCACCGAGCCACCAAGCCATCAAGTTTTCCTCCCTATCCTCCGCAATTGGCCCTCTCAAGCCCCTTTAATGTCTCAAGCTCCTGCCTCCCCGTTGTCGCTCATCTTCCCACATACGTCAAAACTTAACCCTAACTCTCAGGAATATTCCCAAAGAGATTCGACGAAAGTCGTCCCGTCGTGAATACATTTTGCTAGGATACCTGCCGACCTCTAAAACGAAGAACATCAAAAATAAAGCAGCACGACAACAGGTTTTCGCCAATGTGTTCCACGCCTGCATAACCCATATTCTTGCTTCTCTGAAATCTACTGGCGCCACGGGCATTCCGGTAACGAGCGGGGACGGCGTCACACGGCGCGGTCATCCAATTTACGCAACTTTCGTGGGTGATTACCCAGAACAATGTCTCGTTGCAGCGGTGAGAACCGGTGACTGCGCTACTTGTGAAGTACCGCGAGATGAGCTGGGAGAGGTCGCTGATTACCGTCTGCGGAATCTTGAAAAGACTCTCGCTGTGGTATAGCGCGCTTCTCTAGAGGTCGATACGAAGTCGATTCAGTCAAAAGTATACAAAATATATTATATTTCTTTTCTCTTTTGGTCGATCCGACACTGTTTGATTGAGCGACTGCACATCAGACATTTGAAGACAGACCGAACTAATCCCAGAGGACCCGATCCTTGAAACCCGATGGTCCAGATCTTGGAAACCAATGATTCACCAAATCAAAGGAATCCACTCAGCACCCATCGAAATCCGACGGTCATCAAATCCGTCAAAGCTTCCGGGATAGCCGTGTATCCAGCGCAGCATCGGGCCGATATATGGCCTTCACTTGCCAACCTTCCGCACTTCGCCTTACCCGCCTTGTAGATGTGGAGACCGGGGGAATGGGACTCGATAGCAGCGTTCAGGCATTGCGGGATGACCCAGTTCTGTGGCACGAGTTGCCGCCACGACTCGTCCATCATGAGAAATAGTCCACGATCCTCCGTCAGGGGCCCAAAGTATGTACAGCTTCTGTGGGATCTTTCCCATGAATATTTCAGTCTTGGCCTCACTGCTGTATGCCGCTGTCGAAAATGCTGTACAGTACCTCTGTTTTCGCTCGCCCTTTCGTTTTCACCTCGTTGGGGCGCAGAAGATCTATCGAAGCGGAGGAAGTCAGCGGTACCATATCGAGAATCCAGAGGTGACCAACAACTTAATCCGCAGTTCACCTTTCGTCCTCCGCATTTCGACTGCCTTATAAGCGTCCGCCGTCCAAAGATTCCTTTCGATTTTCGAACGTAATCCGCGGTATGTTTCCTTCCATTTCCCAGGTTTCCGCTGTCACTGTAATGTCCTGCTTTTGACGATACATTAGTATATTTTCGTTCAAATCGTTTGTCACGCATCACGCACCTCTCTATTGGTATCGAAAAATGGTCGGGGTCACGCATCACGGCGACTGTTGAGCGCTCAGACTGTCACGCAGGCCTTGAAACTGCCCGAAACGTGAAAAAAAAAGGGGGGGAAATCAGTCGGAATTTCGAAATTTTTGGTCATGTCATGCCAAAATTTGGCCGCTCTCGAATTATCGAATTGGTCAAACCATTGTCACGCGTCACGAGGGGGTTCAACTTGAATGAAAAACAAAAACGGTACAACCCATGAGATTATTCTATTTTCGGCTACCACAGCATGCCTGCTTGATGTTCCTTTCTTTTGGCGTAAGTTCTTCTCTCCAATTAAGGTACAATGTCGTGCTTAAGTCATGCCGAAGCGAAGGCATCTCCGGCTTTCTGCGGCTGTAAATAAGATAAGGTGGGAAAGTCTGAAGAAGGCTCTGTCGGACACTGCACTTTACAGCTTCCCGCCGTCCTTATAGTCAGAAGGGCCTTTCCTTCTTGCCCACCCTTCCCTCTCGAACATGAACTTTTCTGAGGACAATGCCGATGGTGCACGTCTATCCGAAAACGACCGGTAGCTATCGCATGCGGCCTGTGTCAATCCTTTTCTCCGGCTAACACGAAGTACAATAGACTCATCAAAGTTCTACAAACGTGTTTTTCTGAGCTTGCATGGAAACAAGAAGAGCAAGCTAAGAAACAGGAACAGCAGGCAGACAAGTATGTCATCCTACAATCACACCATGTGCTGGTTAATGGTCACAAGGCTTCATCAAGCAGTAAGCGCTGAGACCGAAGGTCCCCGTAACCGACAGAAAAACCGCATTTTGGAAGGCATACAAGAAGCTTGCCGATGAACACGACGAAGAATTTCAGCGAAAATACAGTACCGATCTCGACACGGCTTTGATTTTCGTGCGTACTATCAGAATCCCACCTTATCTTTCTAAATCTATTCCCCTGGAGGCCGGTCTGTTTTCGGCCGTAGCTTCCGCATTTATCATTCAAATACAGGCCGGAATTCAACTTCACGACACACCTTCCCTCGTCCTGATTGCCCAAAACATGCTCTACATCAGTCTGTTCTCGACGTTACTGGCTGCCCTTTTAGCTGTCTTGGGGAAACAGTGGTTGATGTATTACCTGGCAGCGGGAGAGCGAGGAACACTGGAAACACGTGGTCTTGAACGCCAGCGTAAATTCGACGGTGTTTGCAGATGGAAATTCAATACGGTGATGCAAGTATTCCCTTTGCTGTTGCAGATTGGGCTGTTCTTGTTTTCGACGGCGTTGTCCATATATTTGTGGACGATCCACATATCCCTCGCTATCACTGTGCTTTCCATCACATCCTTCGGGTTCATTTCATACACTGCTCTCCTTGTATCTGCGGTCGCCGCCCCGGATTCCCCTTTTCAAACCCCGCTGGCACCTGTCATTGCGCAGTTTGTTCCAACGACACTTTGGATGAAGTTGAAGACGTTTTCTGGTCTGCCTCTTCAATTCATCTACCGTCTCCCGGCAGCCTGCTCTCCATATATCTCTGCTTCGGCAAATATCCTACCTTTTTTTCAGAATGACAAGCAGACCGAGAAAAATATCTCCACACCAGATGTACCACCCACAATCTTTGATGCTCACTTTCCGGACCCATCGCCCGAGGTTTCTGCCGTATCGTGGGTGTTAGAGGCTTCCACCGATCCTCATGTGATCAATTTAGCTGCCGAAATGGTTGTCCACCTGCAATGGCCAAATACCATCAATGCCAGGCCACACCTGAACCGGTTGTATGATAGCTTGTTGGCATGCTGTACGTTCTTCTACACAGACGGAGGGACAACTATTTTGACTAAAGACCTGGATGGGATGGCGCTGCGAGCCACTAATCTTGGCCGGGCTTATTGTGCTTTGCGCTGGATCCTTCTGTCTGGCCAGCCCACTCACCGATTTGGCTATGCGCTCCCTGCTCTGAATACGCTCAGACCGGAGCTAGCAAATGTGCTACTAAATTTAACAGGTATTCCTGTTGTCCCCCGCGATCCAGATCTGGGAATGGGCATCAAGTGGGCATTGAGAATCATTCCGTCGATTCATTATTCAGATTCCATTTCAAAGTACCAAAATTTGGAATATTTCCTCAACCAATTTGATAATGCAATTCCAAGCCTGGATATCCAGAGTTTCACAGATTATCTGTTCTGCATCAATAGTTTTCTTTCTACTATCAACCCCTGTGACATAGGTTGGATGGACAAAAGGTGGAAAGAGTTTGAATCCATATTTGCATGACTAATATTCCTCCAGCCAATTCCAGGGAAAATTGTTCGACCAAACTTGGGTTTCTCTTCTTGCGTCCCTCAAAGACAAGGCAATCTCTATGGATACTGCAGCCAAGGCCATTAGTACCACCGCCCGACTAGCGACCAAAGATCATAGCTTTCCGGGTGTATGGGCCCTTGGAAATCCCAATCGCGACTTTCAACCCAAGATATTCAGTTTCTGCAGCTCCCTTCCCCACACAGAAGGCTGGAATAGTGTTGTATTGGCAACTGGTCTCCTTTCAATGCAATATCCATGTAGGTTAAAGTTTCGCCAAGGCAGTGGAGATCCCAGCTGGATATATGAAACGATGGAGAGCATCAGAGGTTTTGCACACAGCCACGAATGGGTTAGCAAGAATGCAAGCGGGGTTGCGGGTCTTTTCAGTGCACTCATCTATTATGACACTCCTCCTGCAAAGGAACACATATACCTTCTCCTGCAAGCTCTCTTAATTCCTGGCCGTATTTCCGAATATGCTGCGGATCTTCTACTCAACAACAGCCGAAGGTGGTTTCAGGATGAAGAGCTGCAGCCCATCCTGCAGACACCCTCTTTGTGGGCTTCCCTCATGCGTGTTTCCCCAAATATTTGGTATTTGACCAAAGATCTGATCACATTAGGCCATTTTTTTGCATTTACTCTCGACTGGCAGCAATTTATCCAGGGAGAACTCTGCTCCTGGATCATGCTATTCTTCCGTGCAGAAGCGGACTCAGGATCATGGACGGTGGCTGGGGAATACAACTCCGTCCTTTCTCGCCTTTGGCACCTCGACACGGGTGAATACGAATTCATTGATGCAGGGGAAAGGGCCCTAGGTTTAACCTTCATGGCCTTGTCTAAAATCTGGACAGCCATCGATTTTACTGGCTCAGATGTATGCAATAAATTGGTCCATATGTTGTACTGTACCAATTCGACAGTGTTGCGAGCCAGCTACCCCAGCGCTTCTCTCTCCAACGAAGAGGAGGACGATGGAAAATACCACAGCAGACTTGTAGGAATTACCTCTCGATTTATTACAGCCTTCTCTCAGCCTCTTCACGACTCTCTTACCTGTGCGATAGTGGCAATAAAAAGTTTCGTTATCAGAGAGAACACTCCAAGCAACGCGGACGAGGTAGTCCCTGGCCAGCTGAGAGTACTGCACTATATTGCCAATCTCCTGGAGGACCTGGCGAGCAAAATACCGGCTTCAGGAGCCGCAGCGGATCTAGACAAGGAGGAGGATCAGTGGCACTGGATGGAATTAAGATCGCAATTTGAAGAAGAGATTGGCGTGTTAGAGAAATCGTTCTGTAGCGGAGAGAGTCTGTGGGACAACCAGCCACGGATTTCCACGCCCCCGCTAGACGCAATTTCCTGTACGTAGGGAAGGGCCCTTCCTGTGTAACAGTATGCGTAATATTCTCATTACATCTACGCGACTCCGCCGATGGGCGGGAACTCATGGTCATTTGGGTATACTCTTTTACTTTGTCTCGGGATGCGCCGCTATAGGTGTTACTATTTTTGACTGGCTAACGGGGTATCTTCATGATCTCATATCCCAGGACGGGAGGTAGTAAGCTACTAGACATGGTACGACTCCAGTGAGCCCAAGGGCACTGGGTTTGGTGAAGTTTCCATGACCCAAGGAATCTCATCAGCAAAAACCTCCCGCAATAATTTTGGAGATATTTTGGTCCAAGTCAAATAATATTTCTCCAAAAATATTCTCCAAAAATTCACCAAATGTTCGATAATTTCTTGAGATTTGGCCCAAGTTTTTGGCAAATGTCTGTGAACCACCAGTGATATTACTACGAAAGTTGTGTGCTGCATTGAGATTTGGCCAAAGTTCTGGAATATGTCTTCTCAGGAAAAAATTCTTTGCTGATATTCAGTTCACATTCTTGCACAGTTTACGACAGTGACCAGCAGACTCGTAAGTAGATTCATATGTCAGCCATTATTCTACTCTCATTCAAATTCACCAGGTTGGAACACATGTTTCAATGTTTCCAGTGAAGCTACAAAGGAAAAGGACTTCCGAGACAACAATGGCAACTTGTCCACAAGGGCCTGCCCTGAAGTATATGTGAGCTGCTCTTGTCTCAGCGAACTTCGGTCTCCATCTAGCCGAGACAGCCGTCACCCATTTATCAATTTGGAGCGCTCAAGAATGTCTGCAAGCCCACAGAAAACCAGCGCACAATGATGTCAGCTTCATTGGGGTCCGCTTGAGGTAAAAATTTGATGTCAAGCTGACCTTTCCATGTCTGACATCAGAATTGGCCCATTGTGATCTCAAACTGTTGGCATCTGCAGACATTTATATTGCATCACGGGCGGGATCTTTCCTTGACAAAATTCTTGTTTTGTGGTGTAGACTACTTGGATGTAAGTATTTAGCATGAAATCAATGATTTTGGCGTCATGCAATGTATATGAAATATTGAATCATCATGTGATAATGTGAATACAAGTGTCAGAAAGCTCACAAGCAGTTTGCGGAAGTTGGTGAGATGTTAGCAAAATTTGGGGAGATTTGGTCAGGGTAACATAATTTACAGCTCTTTGCGGTACAACAGGCGCGGTCTGTTTTTTTCTGTTTTGGTAAGTTTTCACGAGAACAGCTGCCCTGAGCTCAATTCTCAACCGTTTCCCCTCAAAATAGGCTCATTCGATTCGCATTGAAAATCCACAGCGAATAGGATACCGGTATTTTTGATCCTTTTACGTAATAGAATTTCTTCCGGAAAAACTTGGTTTTGAGTAGGACACCTGTAGCACTCGGAATACTGCCCTGATTGGCCTAATTTTTGGATATGCTATACATCTGATGTGACCCTAGCCAATGTGGGTGTTTACAGAGCTTAATGTACTCAAACTTCCATGGACAACTCTACTTATGGTAGTGTCTGGATATCTACTTCACTACAGTGTGCACTAGATCACAATCACTCAGCATGTAGTATAAATAAACACACCGTTGTCTAGGGCCGCATTGTTGGATGTAACTGAACACCAGATATTCACGTGTTGAGGAAACCATATATTGGCTGCTTTTTCTAGTGGTTATTGCGAGTGTCATGTCATCTTTTGTGGTTTGCGAAGGTCGTGTGTTCGAGTTGGGCAATGGGCAATTTTACACTTTCTCCCTGATTACCAATGCTTTTTTGATTCAACAGCGGATTAACAGAACTGGTTGAACAGGACTGGTTGAACAGAACTTTTCAAATCGTAATCCACTACACCCATCGTCACTGCCCTAGCCCTCCAGAGTGATTAACAGAGGAATGATTAAGCATGATTTTATGTTGAGACAGCATTTGATTAATCAAACTTCATATAGATTCTTCCCATTACAAGGGCGCTGAGAAATAATGTTGATTTGTTTCCATGGTGAAACAATTTGTCCCGCTGAAACACTTCTCTCCAGTGAGATCCAACCAACGAGAAAGACCACAGAAATTTTAACACGGCAAGATTGTTCGCAAAACCCACTGAACAGGAGAGGTTGTTCAGTCCAAGGGCGTTTCAGACTGTAAAAACAGAGTGTATGCCGCCTCACTGCGACCTTCACGCGGACCTGCAAAAAATTGTTTTATCCCTTTGTTTCGGCCAGGAAGTTGAAAGTCGACATACGACAGGCTCGCACAGACACTGACATGTAGGTCAAGGTATCCTGCAAGGCGTAAGTCTGGAGGTTAGAGGGGCGATCTACACTCAAGCACATGGGGAGGGACAGAGAGTCATGCACATCTAGCCATTGAGTACTTCGCAGATGAGTGAGGTTTGTGTCATTCCGCGACTGCTGACTCAGGTTGCAAGATGAACAGAGCAAATGGCGGAACCGAAGGTGTGGATCGAAAGTATGCCGTTTTGGACACTTTTTGACCCCCGCCAAAGAATTGTCCATATCTCAGTGAGTTCTGCCTGGATTAAGTTGAAAGTAGGCTAGATCTTCCGGATTAATTCAGTGATAGAGTTAGATCTGGGAAGTCATGGAAATTTGCAGCCTCCAGCATTTGTGGCCCCTCAGGTCACAAATCCGGACTAGGAAACCCAGACCTCCTCCAAAGCTGGCTTTTGTGAGGCGGTTGTTTAATAGGTATGAAAAAATGTGATAGAGTTAAGACTTTGAATAATTTACTTCTTCGCCTTCCTTGTTCACTTGGACACTTTTGGCATGGTCAATATAGAATTGGCTCTATCTCCATGATTTCTGGCCCAAATGAGGTGTCAAAAAAAATTGGAAGGGTTGTGACTCACCCATAGGAAATTTCCCACAGTTCAACTTCCAAAGGAAACGTGTTGTATATGTCAATTGGGACCCATCGGGCCACGACATCCATCGTTAGCAGATATTGACACATAAAAGTGTGTATGGGGGTGTTGTGTCGCTCTGCGGTGTCTTCCCACCTCTTTTGAGTCAGAAGTGACGGAATGACAGCAGGTTTCCGTAGGGACTGCACAAAAGTCCTTTGATCCAGCTAGAAACGACAATAAGCAATTATTTCATAAATGCAGCTTTATCACTTTAGGTATTACATATCAAAGTACCCCATTACAAAATACCATGACATTCCGAGGAGATTTAGGCCTGCTAGCTAGACTTCATCACTCGAGGAGCCTGCAGTGATATCAGTGATGGCGATTAATCCAGACACTAATAATACAGCAATCCTCAGCACTAATAACACCTATGTTTTGTAGTGTCAAGAATACAAAGGATTAATCTAGGATTGTCTCCAGCACTATAGAGCCAAGATTATTCAATCATTGCCACGGCAACTCAGAATTCGGATTATCTATAGTGTTACCTTCGACGGGATTATCAGGATACCCTGAGATTATTGGAGCATTCTTCAACTGGTATGATGATCCACAGGATTTTTGTGGCCAGAATTATGAAGCCAGGGACTCGCGAGGATTAATCTAGGATTATCACGCGAGACGATCCTCTCGGCAAGATGATCGGATATCAGCTGAGGATTAGGGTCCCAAGTCAGGAAATTATGTAGGGGATTATTTCAGAATGCCATGGGATTATTTGGAGGGCTTAGTGCAGGACACTTCATTCGCGAATCGATTCGTGTAATGACTGAAGGATCTTGTGCCCGACTTGTGCCAGAGGGGTAAGTTGAGAAGATGCTAAGGATCCATTAAGCTCAGAGGATTAATTAACGACATTCACGAATGCAGGGACAAACGATGAGTTTCCCCAATGCCACCCATGCTTTGACCGGACTCCCAAGAATGTCGGGTTAGTGCTGGAGAGTCAGACTGCTGGAAAATGGTGCCGGTTTCAACAGCAAATATTCAGCAAAAGCCCCAAAAAGCCATTTACAGATGGCGAAGGTGACGTCGGGACGTGGTGACAAGAAACAAGGAACGTGATGGTCCTATTTGGTTCGTACGGCCCGGGGTTAGCATCAAAGTGGCATAAAGAGAATATCACATGTTCATCGCTTTTGTCTTCGCACCTTCATGAACTTCGACAACTAAACCTTCTCTTCTTCTGTGGTCCCATTTTGAGCTGCTTGACCTGCGTTCTCTTTCAAGTTGCGTCGGCATCGATGAGGTTCATGGCATTGACTAACATGGGTCAAGAATTCAGCCTGTACACATTGAAAATTCGCGGTGGCACCACTCCTGCAATTCGTACGTCTCGGCCGTCCTGCCAGCACTGTCAACAACTGACAGCATTGCAAAGGGCAAGCACATCCTTCCAATGTGAAGCCTTCTGGGTGCGTGATTGTGCCACCATAAGTTTCACTGACCTTCGCAAGAGCCGCGATGACCGGACGCTCAATAATCCTGAATGCCTCACTAGTTGATCCATCCAAAAAGGTAATCCCCAACCACACAATTATTTTTGGAGATAACCCCCTATGGTGCGATAATCCCATTCCCATAGTATTCTAATAACCCTGATAATAATCCTCCAATCTGCTGCATAATCCTGAACAGAACGACGCGATCTCCTTGTGGATAGCTACACCCAAAACGAAGGATTATTTCTTTCTGAGACGGTGTCTGGGGTGTTCTTGATATTAATCCCGTGAGGCATATCCGGTGGAGAGTCCCTCGTTACATTGATAATCCTGATGGTACAAATCCTCGATTAATCCTATGTATTATTTACACTCAATAAGTTAGGTGTTGTTAGTATGTGGGATTCCCATGCTATTAAGGCTGAAGATTAATCTTCGAGGGTGCGACCGTTGGAGCCTCAGCTGCTGGATGATGCAAATTGTGATATTTTTGCTGGGAGTTTCTACGACTAATAGCGCTTAAATTATTACGGAAGATCTAGCCTACTATAGTGTTTCGACCAAAGGTTCACGGGGTGTCACCCGTCACCTCAATTGTTCACTGCTTACAGTGTTAAAAGGTTGACCGAGGCCGTCACTGGCTTGGCAATTGTTCATTTTGCCAAGTGACTGCCTACTGTAGCGTTTCGACCAAAGGTTCACGGGGTGTCACCCGTCACCTCAATTGTTCACTGCTTACAGTGTTAAAAGGTTGACCGAGGCCGTCACTGGCTTGGCAATTGTTCATTTTGCCAAGTGACTGCCTTGACTGCACCAATGCAGGCCCATGCTTGCCTGAGACTCTTGGAGCTCTCCAAAGGCGATCCGCGCACACATGGGGTTCAAGAAGGCACTGAAAATTATTAATGAAGAAAGGATGAGCTGGCTCCTCTCCGTCGCATTTGGGCACTTGAGGCGTGGTTAATGGTCTAACTGTGCACTCAGTACGAGACAAGGCAGAGGGAAGAGTAGAAGATCTTTGAAACCATTCAAAGCTGTCCGCTTTTTACATTTTCTGCCCCGCCAGTGACGCAGGAGCACGACCTGATCCCTTCACCTTACCTCCCAATCGTAAAATTGCTCAAACTCATCCTTCCGCTCCAAAGTGCGACTGCCGCGGCTCTTCATCCTGCACAGTTCTTCAACTTGAAGGCTACAGATTTTGGCGACCAGGCATTGATGCTTCGCATGTAGCGTCTTCCAATTCCGGACTCGAAGGCAATCATCAAACTCCTCGCATCCTGCCGTCATGCCTGGCTCGACGGAGTTCAAGTATGATCTAGAGTCATCTTAGTGGCACTCTAACTCACTTCCCTTTGAGGATTTTGACCTACTGGGTAGCCGTGGACAACATCAAGGAACCATGGGATCCCTGGCGGGTCTGTCAAGTGTAGGTTAACCGCCTGAAAAAAATTAGCAATGACAACCCTACTCGTGCAGCACTCGCCGAGGATGTAGCCTTGACGCTTGCGATGCTGAGCCCTATGGCAAACCGAGGTTAGATTGTGAGTCGGCAGTCCTTGGATGCGGCCAGCGCAGGAAGATTGTCGCGAGGTGTTATCAAGGCCCCACTTCGGAGGAACACCATCTTTTTACCGTAAATTTTCGCACCCTTTATTGTCAAATTTAGAGTAGCTCAAAAATCAGTTTTGTGCCCTCCGAAGACTTCAAAAAAGTCATCGTTCATTCACTCAGCGTCACCGTCACATCTACCAAAATTATTCGGTTCAGGGGTCCCCGTCACCCGTCACCTGAACCTTTTAGTTTCAACTTAATTCAGGCAGAACTCACTGAGATATGAACATTTCCTTGGCGAGGATCAAAAACTGTCCAAAACAGCATATTTCCGATCTGCACCTTCGGTTCCGCCATTTTCTGTAGGATCATATTTGGATGCTTGAGTCTGTACTTGGGGGCTCCTACCTATTTTGAAAGCCGTTCCGCACTACGCAACGGCTTTCAAAATAGGTATATTTCCAGCCTTGTTGACGCAAACATGTCCATATAGAGGCCGGCGACTGCCAGGTGACGCTGGCACATCTGCTGTCTTGAGTCTTGACATTAGCCAAGTCTAGTATATTGCAAATTGGTACAAGGAGCAATACAGTAAAAATAGCGAATATTTCACCCCAGCCGGCATACTGGACTTTTTTGTTCAAATTGATAGGGGGTGTGATGCGTGACCAGTTTTACCTATTCGACATTTCGACAGCCGCCAAAATATGGCGTGACACACAAGATTTTTCGAAATTCGGAACGAAAAATTTCGTCTTTTTTGGCGTCTCCCGGGCACTTTTGCGCTCTGTGTCACGCTCAGAAGGTTCAACAGAGGCCTCCGTGGCGTGTGACCCCAACCAAATTCCGATATCGACAGAGGGGTCCGTGACCCGTGACTGTCGAATTGAAAGGAAAAGTCCAGTACCTTGAAGAATCAAGGTTTTTACTCGGGGGCTCGAGGTTTTTCTTGAAGGGAGATAAACGGCACTGGGATCTTATTTAAGAAGCAGGGGAATACCGGCTATATTAATTGAAGGAGTGAGAATACTTGCTAACAACAGAGTTGGGAAGATGGACTTGAAAGTCCGACCGGGGTGCCGAGAGTGGCCGAAGCGGCCGGTCTTGATGGCGACCTTTTGATGCGGATCTTTCCAACTCCTATACTTTCTGCAGCTTTTCCTCGACTCTGAAGGAGTGGGAGAAGGCGAGGGTTCATGAGACAAGGGTCGATGAGGTGGGGCGGCCGGGAAATTGTACTTGATGGGCTGCAGGAATTCAACGAGGGACTGGGATATTTATTGCGGAATGTACCTGAGATTGTGTTCAACGTCGATTATAGCACGCAGCACGCTAACATAAGAACCAAGTCATACATTAGGGAATGGAAGTGTAACCGGGCGGGGATCAACGCCAATGATAACCGCCAACACCACAAATAACACAAACCCTGTTCCCAGGACCGAAAAGGAAGTCGCCGACATCTCCACTGGCTGACTATACAGCACGAGGCACACTACCCCGGCGGTAAAGCTACACAGCCCAGCGAGAACGAGCCACGGCGCGGTCAAGCTCGCGGCGAATCCGAGACTGGTGCGAAAGGCTGTTTTGGCGAGTCGATTTGTGGTGTACCGATAATCTGCAAGAGAATACGCCACGGTGACTCGGTTGGCGTTATCCAGGTTTGACTCTTCCAATATATCCTCAGCGAGATCCGCAGATTTTTTGAGCTGCACGGAAAGCTCGTTCCAGAGCCGAGGACTCTGAAGCAGGCAGAATATGATCATTTTTAGGAAGCGGAGATGATGCGCGAGCGCAAGATTATCCCGCTGGAATTCCTTCGAAGACTGCGCCGTATCTTTCAGCACCTCGCTGAGACTTGTGAGTGCTGATTCTCTTTGCTGTAACAGCGTATATGTGCGCTGAAGTTGAATAGCCCCGACTATCGCGACGGTGCCGCTCAGCACGTCGATGAAAAGGCCCCCGAAAAAGAGTGCGTTGCATGCGATTTGCAGGTTCGTGTCCTGTTTATCGAGGGAGAAGCTGATTGGTTGGGCTTGCACTCCGGCAAGGAAGGTGGCCTATATTGTATGGATTAGCCCGAATACGTTGAAGTGAGGGATCCGCACAATGATGGCAAGCGAGTTCAGGTTCGTGTTCATCAGCTGTAGCGACTCCGTCTGACGAATTGAGTGCATCCAATCCCATTTTGTACCCCGGGTCGAGACAGTGTTGGCCATGAATGCCTCCAAAGGCACCAGCTGGTTGTTCGAGGCACTCTGCGGTCGGCCATTGCAGGACATGTGTGACGTCGGGGAAGGACAATAGAGATGAAAACAGGCCTGTACAGCGTGGTCCGGTTATAATTAGTGCGGTGTGTCAATGGCTGTTGCTGTGTTGCTATCAATAATCAATGTGTGCGCTGATTGTGCGTTGATTGTACGTGGCTTATCCTCAAAGCACACTGTAGCGGTCGCCGCAGTCCTCTGCCATGCAGGCTTGAAGGACATCGACAAGTCCTCGATCTGTCTCTGACGCTCACCTCCTGGAAAGAATATATTCGGGTCCTTCAAGTTTCTTTCAGTGTCGCAGATGTACGTACTGCATTGCACGACGTAATATAACTCATGCTTCTCGCGAGGCTCTGCCGCGTGCAGTGCGTGAAGCTGTAGAAGACTGGGTACTTTTAGGGGCCGTCCACCCTTCAATCTACCTCGAATCCCTCCCCCTCCCAATGGCCGAGGTGAATATTCCATGGCGGTATAAGCCGATGATACCACCCCATCCCCACGGTTTCTATGGCCGGCCTCTAACGGAGCCCTGGTTTCCATCGGGTCCCTGGCTTCCACTGGATCCCACAAATTGCAACGCTGTCCGTGGAATAGAGCCTGCGACAGGCCCTTCGGATTCTGAGCTCTCTGAGATGGCGGATCTACAGATATATTGGTCATCGCATTCGTTATTGAAGCTGCTTGAAAAGATATACCAGCACTACTCCAGTACGTCAGTTTCCTCTCCCGCATGATCATGGCATCCTGAGCCGCAACGAACAGTCGGTAACTCTGACGCATTTTCTCGTGTCTCTCGAGGACTGGCTGCAGAGCAAGCTTCGAGGTTAAAACAGATTTTGCAACGTTATGAAGGTGGGGCTACTTGTCCTGACAAACGCCACTCACTTCACCTCCGTGTAGTACCGTTCTCCGAACGACCATTGTTGAGCGACACTGAGAGAGAGAGGATATGTGCTGCCGGGAAGGCAGGCATCATACGCATATGCGAGGCCTGTTATAGACTGGGCGCCAACATCGGTGTCGATAGACTTGTACGCCAAAGTACGTCCACATTGACCCAAATACGTTATGGTACTAACTTGAGCTTCAGACCTAGGTAATACTCATTTGACGCCCATCATCGTGACCGCTAACCATGGGCCAGCCCTGACCCACGAAATAGGGAATCACTGCATTTTGACAGTTTCTGGACCCACCTTAGCCGAGATATGCCGAGCCGTTCCCGAGGTGCCTCGGCTAATCTCGACAGCTGAGGCACCTCGGGAACGGCTCGGCATATCTCGGCTAAGGTGGGTCCAGAACCTGTCAAAATGCAGTGAATCTCAACGCCCGGTGCCAACGACTCGAATATCTTTTCCGAACGGGCCGTGCCTGCCCCCGCAACCAGGCTCGCGTAGAAAAATTGCTTGAGAGTATCAAGATGTCCTCTGCCTTGAAAAATATCGAGCTTCTGCGCGATCGAGATAGCTTCTCGGACTTGTATTTCAAGTTTTGTGAGTTGACTCTCATGGACAATGATACAGCGGCGACGATCCGAGACCTGCGTAAATTGGTCAAGGACGAACTTGATTTGGCCAATCGCCGAGTGGAGGAATTCGATGCTCTGCGAAAGCATTACGAAGATGGAGGAAGACGGGATCTTGTCATTCTCATGCAGGAAAATGCCAAAGCTGGTGAATATCCAAAATAATTGTCATTTCCGATTAATCTGACGGGTAATTTCAAGCGAGGAAGGCAGGTTTTGAGGAGGGTGTGGCCTTGGCGGAGGACAGTCAACAGATTTATGACGAATTGAAGAAGATCGACGAAGGTCTTGCCAAAATTGGGGAGATTCTGAAGGAATCCAAGGAATTTTGGGAGGGAGTAGACCGGAAACTCCCGCCGACACCTGGAAGTCAACAAACGGAGGATCCACCAGACGGGATAACGACCGGTCCAGAGGTAAGTCATATGCTTTCATAGGATACTATTAGTGATAGCACCCGTGCCAGGAACTGCGCATTCAGCGGCGCGCCGAGAACATTCACGCCGGACTTGAAATTGTCCATCAGGCTGCACAGCACTGCTCAAAGTCCAAGAAGATACGCAAAGCCGGCGATAAAATTGTTGGCAATGCTGCAACCTTGATCAAGAACTGTACCGACGTCGTCCAAACTCAAACGTCTGCCGAAATCCATCTTCACAATCCGATCTGCGATCGAAAGAGCGGCCGCAAGACTCTCTCGCCGTTGAAGAAGGGCCTCGGGCAACTTGTGACCGGATACGAGAAGCTCTCGCTCCGATTCATGAAGTACACCGAGATGATCTACTTGCTCGTCTGGTTTGCAGGATCCACCGCTACTGACAAATTGCTGAGTAGGTAGTTATTTGATAAGTGCAGACCTCCGAGCTGACATTATTCCATAGTGGATAAACCTGAGTACGTTCAAATGGCTCAGGTGGAGCTGATATTCAAGGGACTATTTACCTCTTATTCTTCTTATGCCCTCCCCTTTGAGATTGTCTTCACGAGCCTTGATCGTCAGCTTCACGAGATGCGGAAACTTTGGACGGAAGTTGTGGTGAGGGTGGATGGACTTGGTCCGCAGGAGCTTTCTTAATTTTTACCCGAGGACATTCATCGAGTATTTTCTGTTTTCTACCTACTACTTTCTGATAGATTCACTACCGTATGGACAACTTTCTTGTCTCTCGATTCCTCGGATAAATTATAGAATGTGCCGAGTTATAATTCAATCGTGGTTCAGTCCGTGTTTAAAGAGATTGAAATCGAACAAAGTTCTGTTGCGCAGGGCATTGAGCATGAGTACGCACCCAGGCGGATATCGGGAACAATGAAAGAGCTTCAACGCGGAGTGATCGATGCATAGTTTACTAGCCCAGAAAACCGGGTGCGATGGGAGACGGAAAGAGACGATAACCCCGAATTCCCAATTTGTTGCGAACCCCCAGGTTATTCCGGGCCCCCACGTACCTTCGTCGCACACATGACGTAGGTGCCAATTTTCATTGAAAAATTCATCCCCTAAACCACATATCATTTGGTCAACTTCCTATTCCCTATCCCCTCCTCAAAAATCACGTCCTGAGATTACCCCATTCCAATACAACGAGACGCCCTAAAACGCGTAGGTTGACGGTTTTAACGAAAAAACTCTACCAAACCGCCCGTGATTGTACTTGAAATATCATTGTTTGCCCGTCGGCTGCAGGTTTGGCTCAGATCCAAGGTCCATTCGGGGCATAAAGATACACTCCCTCCCTAATCCCCAGCTCAAGCCCCCCATTATTGACTCCCATACGAATCAATTTCCTCCCTGCTACAAAAGACCAATTTTGCACTTCTCCTGCTTTGGTGTCTTCAAAACAAAAAACTTGCTCTCAGTTTATTTTCTATGTGCAAACACCCTTGCAGACGGTCAAATCCAGCCCACAACCACAATATTCCATCACGGGATGGATTAAATCTACAGTCGGCTGGTCGAGAACCTAACGCCCGCCCTACTACCGCCATGCCGGGTGGCCTAACAGCGCACCTACATCACGCTTCATTGATGACATCACCGTATTTCCGAACATCTCCGAGATCCCCGCGCCTACTTCTCAAAACACATACCCGTACACATACCACCTACATCACCTAACCTACCCTACGTTGTCCTCACACACATCACTGTCTCTCCCACATACACCTACCTCCGGAACATCCCGCCACCTACTCACCTACCTCGCCCAAGACTGTACCTACGCGAACAGAACACAACAAAACCTACCTCACTGACGTCAACTACGTCATGAAACACTTGGGTAAGGTGCATGTAACCCAGTTCCAAGCCAGCCGTCGGGTTACAATCGGTTACAATCCATTAAAAGCCAGTCAAGGGATTATGGACCTTGAGACTCGTTTGACTGGTTGCAACTAACAGACGCTATGCTAATTTAAAGAAAACCATTGAATAAAACTAAATTTAAAAGTACATTATTGCGGCTACTATTACAGAACAATTCACTGTCCACAGCGCTCGTTGTTTTGAGAGCGGCTCGGGGCTGCAGCCAGCCGGGATGATTGCCTGCTTGCACCCGCAGGTGGTACAGATTGGCGCCTCACAGCCGACGGAGGCGGAGGAATGATCGGCATCCGGGAGGTGGTGTGCGGTGGGTTCCATAGTTGAGCTGATGATCGGGGCTGGGAGCTCGATGACAGTTGTGGCGGGCTTGTCGAGAAGTGACGCGAATTCGGGGATGGGGAAGGGGAGGATGACCGACCTTGCCATTCGTCTTCGTGATTGTCCTGTGGAGGGCTGGCAATCAGTACGAAGTTATTAGAACGGCAATAGCTGGCACTGGCGTAGAAAAGCTGAAGGGTGTAGCGCTCAGAGGGGTAAAAGTCCTACCGCGCAGCCGCCTCCTTGTCGCAGTCGACTCCGACAAAGCCGCGTCGCTTTTGAAGTTGTCGGCCGCGCACTGGGTGCCGCGTCTCGCGAAGAACAGTAGCCTCGTGGTTCCCCGTTGCCAGATCGTCATCAACGGCGTCCCCACGACCTACAACCCCTCCTCCCCACCGCCGCCCAGGAGCTCTATGCCCGCAACCGCGGCGCCTTCGCTGACCCCTCGGTTATCACGGAGATTCGATGGCTAAACCCCAAAGCAATCCGCGACCCGAAAAAGAAGGCGTCTTCCCTCCTCGTCACGATCTCCGATCCCCCCTCTGCCGACCACAGCATCGCGCAAGGCCTAGCAATCGAGTCGACAATCTGCTATCCTCACCGCTACGAGGAGCCCCCGTCTCTTGTTATAACTGCCAACAGTATGGACATACTCAGCATCAATGCAAGCAGACTGCTCCCACCTGTGCTCGCTGCGCTGGCCCCCACCGCTCCTCAAGCTGTCCCTGCTCCACCAGCTCGACGAAATGCCCCGCAAACAAACGCTGCGAACACTTCGCCCCCCGGTGCGCGAACTGTAAAGGCAAGCACCCGGTGTATCACAAGGACTGCCCCGTCCGGGTCAAGGAGCGCGAACTCCAAAGCCAGCGCCTTCGCGGTCGTATCTTCTTCGACGCCAACTTCGACCCATACAGCACCCTCCGCGACGACTCCACCCCCTTCTTCTTCGAGCAACCCCCTCCGCAGCACCCAACCCCCCCACCCCTACCCCCCTCAATGAATAATACGCCCACCTCTTACACCGTTGCTTCCCTCCGCATCCTCTCACTTAATACCCATAAATGTTACGACGTCTTAATTTCCTTACTTAATTCGACCGACCCTGTAGACTACGATATACTATGCATCCAAGAACCCCCCCCTAATCTAAACAAATTCCCATCTCTTTCCTCCCCGCACTGGGACCGTCTCCTTCCCACCCTCCGAACCGACTCTCCAGATACGCTACTATACATTAATAAAACCATCCCCTCCTCTACTTACAAACAAAATAAAATAAAATCATCCTATATAACATCCATTAGCCTTACTATAGATACTCGTACTCTACATATATTCTCCATCTACAATCCTCCTGACTCCGACGACTCCCCAATCCGAAAAACCTCCACCTTTATCTCCTCCCTCGGCATCCTCCCCGCGACCCACCACCTCGCCCTATTCGGCGACTTCAACCGCCACCACCCCCTATGGTCAGGCATCCTCTTCCCCCACCGCACCTCCTGCAGCGACGCGACGGCGATCATCGACCTTATGGCCGCCCACTCCCTCGCCCAGCTTGTGAAGACCGGGACGCCCACCTTCTACTCGGCGCCCCACAACACCTGGTCGACCATCGACCTGGTGCTCGTCTCCAAGGGCTACCTTGCCGACCACCTCATCAAATGCACTACCGCGCCCGGACACGGCTCCGACCACGTCGCCATCCTGACGTCGTTCGACCTCCGAGTCACCCACCGCGAAGTCCCGCTCCGCCGCAATTTCCGCGCGGCGGACTGGAGCGAGTTCTCCCCCCTCCTCGAAGCCCACTTCACCGCCCATCCCCTCCCTCCCTCCCGCTCGTGTCCCCGGACGCCGTTGACGCGTACACTGACGCCCTCACGCACGGCATAACAACCGTGCTAGAGGCGCATGTGCCCCTCAGCCGCCCCTCCCTGTACACGAACAGGTGGTGGTGCAAGGCGCTATCTGCGCTTCGCACTGCGTACAACACCGCCCACCGCGCCATAGTCAAAGACAACCCCGCCCATCCCAGCTGGGGTGTCATGCGCGCGGCCAAGAATGCCTACCACAGCGCGATCCGCCGCGAAAAGCGGGCGCACTGGAGGGAGTATGTCACCACTCTCCCTCGCGGTAACATCTGGAAAGCGGCTAAGTATGCGCTGGACCCCACCAGCACCTCCTCCTCCCCGCGCACCCCCGACCTAGTCGGCAGTGACGGTGTCCCCGCCACCACCCCCGCGCAGAAAGCGGCGCTCTTCCACGCCAAATTCTTCCCACCAGCGCTGAACATCCCCCCCCCTCCGCCGACCGCCCACCCAGCCCCGAGCGAATGCCCCATTTTCACGCTCGAGCACATCCTCCGCGCCATCCACAAAATTTCCCCGTGGAAAGCGCCGGGCCCGTCCGGCATCCCCAACATCGCGATCCACGCCGCGCGCTCCGTCATTGGCCCTGCCCTCCTTAACATTCTCCTCGCAGGCCTCCGCCTCGGACACTTTCCCCTCTCGTGGCGCGTCTTCATCACCGCCACGCTCCGGAAGCCTGGGAAAAGCGACTACACGGCCCCTGGCGCATACCGCCCGATCGCGGAGGAGGAAGGACTGGGAAAGGTGGTGGAGTCGGTCTTGGCAGACTGGCTGTCGGGGTTTGCGGAAGCAAGCGGACTGCTGTCCGCCAACCAATTCGGCGGACGCCCGGGACGTAGCGCTGTCGACGTGCTGCTGTCAATCACCCAGAAGGTCAAGGATGCATGGCGCGTCGGGAAGGTAGCGAGTGTGCTGCTCATGGACATCTCGCAGGCGTTCCCGTCTGTGAGCCACGAGCACCTCCTCCACCTCCTGCGCGCCAAGCAGGTCCCGGAAGCAGTTGTCGGCATACTCGGCAGCTTTCTAAGCGACCGCCGCACTACTCTCACCTTCGACGACCACCATTCCCCACTCCGCCCCGTCCCCAACAGCCTCCCCCAAGGCTCCCCCCTCAGTGCCCTCCTCTTCCTCATCTTGTCGACGAACTCCTCGACGACCAGAACGCGGGTTACATTGACGACATCAGCAGAGTCGAAGTGTCACACTCCATCGCCCACAACGTCGCGGGGATCGAGGCCCACATGGAGCAGAGGGCGTGCCCGCGGGCGGAGCGGATAGGGCTCCAATTTGATCTCCCCAAATTCCAGCTCCTCCACTTTGTCCCCCACGCCGACACGCAGAGCACTATTCCCCACTCCCTGTCCGCTTCAACGGCATCACCATCCAGGCCTCCACCACAGCCAAACTCCTCGGCGTCGTCCTGGACCACAAGCTCAACTTCCGTAACCACGTCGAGCTCGCGCAGAGCCGCGGGACCAAGGCGATGCTCGCCCTCTCCCGTATCTCCTCGCCCACCTTTGGCATGCCACACTCGTACATCAGACAACTCTTCCAGACGGTCGTCGTCCCCCGCATGGAGTACGGGCTCCCGGTGTGGTACAAACCGGTGTCAGCCAACACGGATGAGCGGCGCAAAGGGACGGTGTGGGTCGCAAAGGCGTTAGGGAAGGTCCAACGGCTTGCGTGCAAAGTCATAACGGGCGCCCTCCGCACAACGGCGACGGACGTGCTCGACTACCATGCCAACCTGCTCCCAGTCCACATCCGCCTCAACCGGTCAATCTTCAATGCCGGCGCCCAGCTCGTCACCCTTCCCCCTTCCCACCCCCTCCATCGCGTCGTGAAACGATGCCGATACATCCCACGCTACCACCGATCCCCCATCCATCTCCTCCTCGCCGCCTTCCCGCTCCTCAGCGGCCCATTCGAGTCGATCGACCCCCACCTCGTGATCCCCGCGGCCCCGCCGGGAACGCTGTCGACGAGCATAGCGCCGGACAAGGACGCGCGAAGAAGGAGTTGGAGGAAGTGACGAGCGGGGGTTTCTGCATCTACACAGACGGGTCGGGGTTTGAAGGAGGAGTGGGCGCGGCGGCAGTGGCGTGGAACGAGGAAAGGAGGGGATAGGGAGGACCAAGCACCTCGGCACGTCGGACGAAACACGGTATTCGAGGCGGAGGTCGCAGGCGCCATCCTCGCACTGGACGTCATCAAAGGCACCCGCGACTCACCGACGTCGACGTCTTCACAGACTGTCAGCCCGCATCACCGCCCTCTCCTCACCTCGTCCCCAACCCGGACAACACCTCCTCTCTCTCTTCCACAAGCTCCACCGCCGCCTACTCCGCACCCGTCCCACCCTCAAAATTAGATTCCACTGGGTACCGGCACATGTAGGAATCGAGGGTAATGAGGCCGTTGACGCGCGCGCGAAGGAGGCGGCCCAGGGCGCCTCCTCCGCCCTCTCGTCTCGGATTATTCCCTTCGAATCCCCCCTGCCTGCGAGCAAAGCGGCAGCGCTAGACGCCGGAGCGAAGGAGTTCAAGGCGAGATGGCTCGCGGAGTGGACCACGTCACCCCGCTTCCGCCGAATCTCCCTCTTCGACGACGCGAAGCCGAGCAACAAGATGGCCCGCATGTACGACGGCCTGAGCCGCCCGCAGTGCAGCATCTTGACGCAGCTGCGCACCACCCATCTCGCCCTCAATGCCTACCTCTACCGTTTCCACCTCGCCCCCTCCCCGGACTGCGAACTTTGCCTCGTCCCGGAGACAGTCCCCCACTACCTCCTCCTATGCCCCGCTACCGTCGCCAACGCTTGGATCTCATCCTCGCCCTCGGCACCGCTCGCCTCTCCCTCCGCCGCCTCCTCGCGGCCAAATCCGACTCCAAGCCGGTACTACGGTTCGTGCGCGACACGCTCCGATTCCCCCGCTACTCTCTCTAGCCTGACCCGCCGCCCGCCTCGCCCCTTTCCTCTCAATTACATAGAACCTTTTTATTTCCTACTTAGAACACTTGCAAAGATACCCTGCCTCGCCAAAACCTCCATACACCCTCGCAGCATACTCTACTTTACCTCCCACCCGAGCACCGTCACTCCCCACGCGTCCCGTTATACCAGCTAGACTACATCCGTGTACCACGTATAGTGCCACATGGGCCCCAAGGGGCCCGCGCGCACTCTAATAGAATCATGAATGAATGAATTAGATCAGTGGAATGAAGTTAAAAGGACACGCACTTGGCGTCGTACGGGTGATTTTATGTACCCGTTCGGGGCACTTGGGTTGCGGGAGCTTGGATTTGCCATCGAACAACCCATTCGCGCCTTGACGCTCGCGGATGCAGGAGACGTAAACCTTCACCAAAAAAAAAGGAATCGGGAATGAGCGACGGAAAAAAATGTGGCGGCTGCGCACCTCGAGTACCACATGAGGGTGAAGCGGCGACCTGGATCGCGTATACGGGTCTCGGCGTCCTTCGGATTATCCTCCGAGTCATCTCGTGCGCGGTCGCCGCACCTGCGCATATTTCGTGGCTTGCGGGTCGTATTGCCTTGCTGCTCTGTGCGACGCTCGAATTTGTTGGCGAATCTGAGAGGGATGAGTGGAGAAATGGGTCGAAATTTATCTACGCGTGTAAATGAGACAAGTAAATTAATTGAAGTGAATGCTTTTCTTTATCCCTTGAACAGATCCCCACCAAACTGAGTCAGCGGCAATGAAAAGTCTATAGTCTAAGTTGTTATACTCGTACTGAATATTTTTACGTGGTCACACTGAGGTCCCAGCTCCTCACTCAAAAGCCGTCCCAAGGGGTTCAAAGCATGGAGGTGCCTTGAGATACTTTGAACGGCTTGGGACGGGTTACAAGTGGTTACAAGCCACCCCGCCAGCGGCTTGGGACCGGTTGCAATCCCACTCAAGCCGACAAGCCGACCCAATCCGTTGCAACTGATTTGGGTTTTTTCAGACATACCTGCCTTCATCCCCGAAACAGCCCGAAACTTCCAAATTATCTACCACGATATATCTCTATAGAGTTGCTTCCTACATTTGATGGCCCCGGTAATCTGGTCATATTTCGAATCAATCCATTGAGAGGTTCCTTCAATACATGCAAGATCGGCGCCGTCATCCACTATCGCGATCCTCGGATGTAATCATCTGCGTGCTGCGTTGGCGAAGTCGCGAGCATGCATTCGGCGCCCCTGCTTGCTGGCCTTCACGGCTGGCAGAATATCCACCTCCGCGTTGGCCAGGAAATCAGCGAAGGATTTGACGGCGGAATTGGGATCCTGGTTAATAGAGAAGACCATCCCTTTGTTGCACTCGCTCGCGATCCTGGAACCATCCAACTATATGTAAGTACATTTTGCGAGGGATAGGAAGGTAGACATACGCAGCTTGCGTGGATGTGAAGAAGAGGGGGGTGCTGGCGTTGTTGACGGTGAAGCTGAACGTCGGGAAGGCTGGGGCATTGAGGAGAGCAGGTTGGAATCCCGAGTCTACACCTCCTGCTAGTAGAGCAGAGCAGGGTTTGGCGAAGCTGGTCTGTGTCACGCTCTGGGATGAATATCGATGTGATTTCAAGCTCGGGAGGCGTGAAAAAACGACGAATGCACTGACATGGTTCTTGCTAACGAACTGGAACGTTACGACATCTCCAACTTTGGCACTGATGTTGGAAGGCGAAAAGATGTCCTGTCTCAGCCATTAGCGATTTTTTGTTGAGACAGGGCGAATCCCACCGAGTTATTCGCTCCAACCAGGACGAGAATGTTGGACGCAGCAGACGTGGCGGAAGCCGGCGCAGCCGAAGCAGTAGCCGCGCCCGTCTTAGCAGGCAGGACATCTGCTTCAGCGTTGGCCTGGAAGTCGGCAAAAGACTTGATGGCAGAGTTCGGGTCCTGGTTAATGGAGAAGACCATTCCTTTGTTACACTCGCTCACGAGCCTGCATATATTCAAGTGTATGTGAGCCGACTTTGCAGAGGACAGGAAGGCAGACGTACGCAGCTTGTTTGGATGTGAAGAACAGGGGAGTGCTGGCGTTGTTGACGGTGAAGCTGAACGTCGGGAAGGCCGGCGCATTGAGGAGAGAAGGTTGGAATCCCGAGTCCACGCCTCCTGTTAGTAGAGTAGAGCAGGGTTTGGCGAAGGTGGTCTGTGTCACGCTCTGGGATGAATTAATTTAAGTTAAAATTGAAGGAGGCATGGAAAAAACGACGAATGCACTGACATGGTTCTTGCTAACGAACTGGAACGTTACGATATCTCCAACATTGGCACTGATGTTGGAAGGCGAGAAGATGTCCTGGTTTCAACCATTAGCGATTGTTTGTTGGGATTAGGCGAAACCCACAGAGTTATTCGCCCCAACTTGCACAAGAATATCTGATCCAGACGACTTGGCCGCCGCGGACGGGGTGGCTGAAGCAGCGCCGGTAGCAGCAGCGGACGTCACCGCAGCGGCTTGGAAAGCGGCGAACGATTTGGCGGAGTTCGGAGCCTGGTTAATGGAGAACACCATTCCCCTCTGGCACTCGTTGACGGGACTGGATTACCATTGATGAGCCGACTTTGCAATTCTGCAGGACAATGGAGAAGGCATACACCGTTTGTGCCGAGAAGAAAATAACGGCTTGGAGGCGTTGTTGATTGCGATGCTGAACTCGTGGACATTCGTTGCATTGGCGGCCACGGACTGGAAGCCCGAATCCACACCTCTTGCCAACGGTTCACAGGGGGAGGCGAAGCTGGATTGCGTGACGGACTGGAACAAAATCAATTTAGAAGACAATTTCAAGTTATCAGTAGCAGACTGCGCTGACGTGGTTCTTAGTCAAAAATGCAAACGAGACGACGTCTCCAACATTCGCAGTGATGTTGGAAGGCGAGAAAATTTGCTGTTCCAACCATGTTAATGAACCTTCGCGGTGCGGAATGGTTCGAACTCACCTGTCCCCCTGGTCCCACCTGGACGAGGATTTTGGCTGCGTGGGCGGAGAGAGCTGGAGCGAGAAGCGCAGTCGCAAGGGACAAATGTGTGAAAACAAACATGATTGATAAAACACAAGACGGAAATGAAATGGAAAAAAAGAGCCTAGAAGAAGTCAGCATTACGGAAAAATAAACTGGCGCATAAACATACTCTGCTCCGGAGAGAAGGGAAAAAAGGGGAGGGGAATAAGAATAAGAAAGCAGTGTAATGGGGGGACCTGTATATATAGTAGCGACTAATCCAGCCGATCATTCGAGATGTAATATTAATGTATCATGATGGTAGTAAGATCATCGCAACACTGCGGGGATTTTCTGCTCGCATCACATCGATAACCTGGCCAGTCGAGCAAAAAGAATGCGCAGCAGTTGTAGGCGACCTCCGAACAGCCTTCCGGCGGTTTGACCTTCGCTGCATCACATCGACAGTGCACACTATGGATGTAGTTATGGCCTCTTTCAATATGGCGTGAACTGGAACACATCGATCGTCCACTCACGTCGTGGAAGTAGTAATAGGCCGTCTCGATATTCCGCATATCCCGAGGTGGAAAAAGTCGAGCCGATCTGAAACCTGTGAACTGCTACTGCTCAGAATAGCTAGGGCTCTTTGCCGTCCCATCGCCGGGCACGGCCGTCGTTCTGACGGGAGGTCAACGGGCAGACCGTTCCGTCTCTGTCCCTTCATGGGTCCTGGAGAAACTTCGACGGCACGGGACGGCCAATGGAACGCGCGTCAGACGACGCCGCGGTGCCGGCGTAGTTAAAGAATAACCCTACTCACGCGAGAGCTGAATGGTGTCTGGTAGATAAAATAGTAAAACACAGCACCAGTCAGGGATCTAATTGTAGCAAAACCTCTCTGGTCCTAGTATACTAGGACTATTCCGCACACCAGCTCGACACTCATTATCAGAAATTCATGTTCTGCAACATTCGTTCCCGCAATTTTGCGGGAAGGATTTCTCTTACAAAAAAAATAGAGTGTTTGCGATGCAGCCATTGGAGCCACCCAATGGCTGATTCACGTTGCGTCATCTGGTGGCTCTGCCTGCCAAAAATGCCCGTAAATGGCTGTCGGAGCCATTGGGTGTAAATTTAGGGCGGTGGAGCCACCAGATGACGCAACGCGAATCAGCCATTGGGTGGCTCCAATGGCTGCATCGCAAAGTGGCTAATGACCCCCAAAATTCCTTCCCGCAAAATTGCGAGAAGGAATTCTCTTGCGAAAAAAAAATATCCCCTTCAAAAATTTCTTCTCCAAAATTCCTTCCCGCAATTTTGCGGGAACGATTCTAATCCCACAACCGTCACTGGCCAAAAATAAAAAATATCGTACAATACTAGCAACAGAATCCACTTCATCCCTCAACGCCTCATTAATCCAACCCAATTCTAGATCTCAAAAACAACGCACTGAGACTGCAGTCGCAGTGCTTGTGACAGGAGTGATGGGTGGCAGTGTTCATTTTCTTCTTCTTTACCACCACGCCTCAATGTTCGTTCACCAGGATTCAACCCACCAACATCTTTGCACACCGCAGAAACTACGACCGTATGCCGGGAGGGACACTAGATTTATCCGTTTAATTTTTTTATTCACTGAAGTCATAAATATATCAGAATTGAATGATACACACTGTTGACGTCAATCCAGTCTCGTTGAAGCCGACGTGCGTCTTTGTTTATTCTTCTCTTATTTTCAATTCAATTTTAGTTCAATTCATCTGACTTTCACCGTGTTCAGACCCCCCTGTAGGCACAGGTCTGCCAGATCCTGATAGGCAGATGTGTAGGCAGACCAGTGTGCTGACCCTTGCCCATCCATCTGCCCATCCCTGCCAAGGTTGGTCTAGGTATTCCCACTGGATTAGGCACACATAGGCTCATGTGGGCCGATGAGCCTAGCTAAGCCTAGTTAGCCAAATTCAAAATCTGACATGGTTTGTACCCGTCCAGCCATTCCAACCAACACCAACCTAGACCCAGGTCAGCCAAGGTTGACCAAGGGTGGCCAAGATACACACACCACTGTTGGCGAAGATCTACCAAGGTGGGCAGGCTTTGCCTCAGTAGGGATGCTAGACCAATGTCGGCCGATGCCTATTAGGGTAGACCAACGTCGGCTTGGGTGGGCAGTGTAGGCGGGGATCGGTGAAGGTGGGCACATCTGTGCCTATGGGGGGGTCTGAATGCAGTGTTTGCTTCAGTTGACTTCAACATCTGAGCAGGCCCCAATCCACCGTTCACGGTATATCCTTCCATTCATTTTTGCTCGTCCAGATCTCTCATTGTATTCGCTTCACACCACAGTTCTTAACGGCACTTTAAAGTTTTAATTCAGTTCAGTTTCGGCCAATATTCAACCTCTTTCGAATCCGTACTCAGGTCAGCCGCAGTTGCAATACTTTTCTCACTGTATTTTATTCACCTAACGTGGTCTCAAGAGGAATACTGCATCTTTGCGCCCTGCTCGGCTCCACTTGTGGGTTCTTTCCCTTCCACCCAGGTTACATTTTTATTTCGCTCGTTGTCTTCGGCCATTCAAGGATCCCAACCATTTTTTGCAAGCCTCTCAAACAAATGCGAACTGCGCACCCCTTTCTGCCATTTAACCCCCTTTTCTGCGGCTTTCTATCCTCTAGCGCATCCTCGCGTCACCCTCGAACTCAGGACGTATACGCGAATTCGATTAATTGGCTCCAATTATGCCGGTTTACATTCTAGATAGCATTGCGATTTCTTGGAAGTAGAACAGGTATCCATGTTGCCTGTTGTCACTTAATGTCTCGCTTTCCGTCAGATTCGGGCTCGTTTCGAGCTGGGAAGATGATATGCTCTTGGATTCGTGGCCCGGAGATTTTCTTTGTGATTGCGCCGAGGCCGCAGGCTTTGTAACCCTCGACATCTGCATACGTGGTTAGAATTGCGCGCACTCGACAGGTCCGGATCTGCGTTGCAGTTGAGGGTTGGTGCCGATGTCGCTTTCTCTTCAAATTTCGAGCACGTGCGATAGGTCCAGCAGCAAGCAACTCATATCGGCATTTAAGTACAGCTGCGTTGCTCAATTCGATGCCCCCGCACCACGCTGCCTTTATTGTACAGGATGCCCTGTTTTTTTCGGGCGTGACTCGGAGTCCACGCGGCTTCACAGCTGATTAAGCACTCGGGTGGGCCTCTGCAATGGCCTCAAGCAGTTGGCGATGACAGCGCCAGGTTCTGGCGCACAAAATGTGCGCCAAATTCCCTGAAAAATTGGCCATTGAAAATCTATGAGGCAAAAAATTGCCTATAGAGATGGAATTGTGCGCACAATTCCAGGGTAAGATAGATATATATATATAGGATCGTCACCACGAAGAAATGCCCCCCATCCAACTATCACTCTGGTCTTTGGCCTACTATTCCCTACAGCATCCATCCGCCCGTCGAATGACTCTGACTCCCACCCGCGTCTGTTGATTCTGAGACCTGCACCAGGATTTTCTCTGGCAGGGAGCCCTTGTCTGATCTGAATGCTCCCATTTGACGGCGCTAGCGTTTCTCTCTCATGATCGTCCCTCTCGATTCGCCGCGAGAGTTGAGCAATTCCCTTTTAGACAGGGTCAATTCGTTTCAACTGTGTGTTGTGAGTTTTGGCAGCGTTCTAATTCGGGAATTCGATGTCGTGGACCTAGTTATTGATGGCCACAGCCATTTAGTGAAGGTAGACCTGGTTACCTCCGTAACCAGGAACTGGTTTTGAAAATGTCAGGTTGGGTACTCAATGAAAGCAATGAGAACTGAATTGAGTCCGAAAGTTCAGAGTGTCGGAGAGCCAGATACACGGAATGATGGAGTAGTTCAACCCAGCCGCAGACTCAGCCGAGTGAAGTAATTTCCTTCCGGTGACATGGGGAGCCGCGTAATATGTAGAGAAGAAATCTAGTCGAATACTGGAATGGTGACATATTCGTGGGCCAGTACGGGGAAAGGATAGTGCGCACCCGGAGGTCGAGATATCTCGTGCGAAAGCGTGCGTGGGAGCATTTACACCCCCGACAAAGACACCGAGTTGTATTTATAGCGAACGTTGAAAGACTGGCTTCTGCGCAGAGATTGGGGAATTGGAAGAGATCAGAACGACAGAGATACATTTCTTATCCGAGTGCAGACACAACTACGACGACAATTTAAAGATCCACTTCAGACCCTCACGCAAATCTGCGTCGTACTTCTTGGCCGCCGTAATTCCGGGCAACATAGTGCTGAACCCATGGGGAACACCCGGATATCTGGACGCAATGAATCAGTTTCTTCTGCCACCAAAGTGTCTTGACATACATGTCCAGCTTAGTCGGGATCCCTTTCTCGTGCAGGAGTCGCTCGTAAAGCAGGCCCTCGTCGCGCAGCGGATCCAGGCCGTAGATCTGCAGGTATGCGGAAGGGAGACCCGTGTGGTCGGCTAACAAAGGCGAGACATCTGGATCGGCGGCGGGCCCGTTGAGGCACTCTGATTTAAGGAGTCGGTGCAAGTCAGAGGGTTTATCGGGTCTGGGTGCATACCATAGAACATATCCATCAGCGCCTTGCTGAGGACTGGGGCTTCCTTATTCTGCTCGTAGGACAAGAGTTCGCTGGAATATCTGGGTGGGAGAGAAATCATTTTCAGTTTATCGGGGCAATTGTGATGAGTGCACTCGCTCAGAAGGGTATGCTGCGGGATGGACAAGTGCAGGGATTTGAAGTATGTGTCCCGTGAGCTTGTGGCGCTCAAAGAACGAATCCTTCAGTGAACGGTGGGCAACGGCCGCAGAAATGTTCGCCCCGGCGGACGCTCCACAGACAACGAATCCTTTTTCGAGCGAGCCGTGGATTCTTTTGCAATTTTTGGCCGTCTAAATCATCAATGAAATCTGTTCGCTGGGGATCGCGTTAGACCGTACCCATTTAAGTGCGGCGTAAGAATCATTAAGTCCAGTTGGGAATGGATGCTCGGGGGCGAGCCTGAGAGAATTAATATATGACGCCGTGTCGTGAAGCGAGAAGCATACCTATAGTCCACATTAACGATTGACAAACGAAAGCTCAACGCTGAGCATTCTGAGGTCAAAGTCCTTTGTGTTGATACTACCAGCAACCCAGCCTGAAAGAGGATTGTGTGCGTAAGGAAGGAATTTCAGACACAAGATATCCCACCTCCCCCGTGAAAATAAACCAGCACAGGAAATTCCGGGTCTTCGTTCTCAGCGGGCGTGGGCGATATCGCGCGGACGGAAATCTCGCCATCTTCAACCGCAATGATATAGTCCTCCAGCTTGTACATCGCCTCTGTGGCGGACTAACATGAGCCCATTTCAGGTGTACAATCCAGCAAAGATATGTGCACCGGAAGGAAGACGCGTCTTGTAGAGATCCAATCTCTTCTCGAGGGGAACATCGAAGGTCTGCCTGACAATCGGGACAGTATCTGGAGTTATTGGACCGCTGATGCTGGGTATACTGGTGAGTTCGGGGTTGGGCTCAGAGAGATGCGAGTATTGGGCCATGGTGGGAAGGAGAGCGATAGGGTTCGGATGCAATTCGGATGCTGTCCCTATGCCGACGATCTTCCAGATTCCCACGAGCCCGCGAGTCATTGAGTTGAAATCCGAACTGAGGCAAAGGGTCTCCGAAGCTCTATGTCTTCGTCCGCAGTGGGATGTCGGTTTACTTTCAAAGTGGTCTGAGATTCACAGCTGTAATTTTTGGGAAGTGGGGATTCTGGCGGATTGAAGTCAAACTTGAGCATGTTGAAAGACAGGCTCGATTGATTCAATCACAAAAAAAAACATGTACTCGCATTCAGAGGCCACCGTGGCCAAGTCACGGCTCGCAGTCTCGAGGCGCTCCAGCCTCTTTAGCAGCTCCTCCCGCTTCCCGGCGACGCTCGGGCTCTCCTGCGCCAACTCCCGACAAATGCGTAACCCTTCGGGGCCGTTGATTCCGAGTCCCCTGTACAGCGTCGGGAGTAGCTCGCGCCCAACGCCTCGAACGAGCTCAGAGTCGATCGCCGCGAGAACGTTATCGGCCATTCGCTTGTACGCTACTACACATACATGTGAGATCGAGGTATTCGGTCAACAAATATAAGGGAAATTCACCCTGGAAGTATGCTCGAACATCGGACATTATACTGAGGGCGGGATCCATTCGATCCGGGGGCAAGAGCTTGACTAGATCGTCCGCGCTGATTCCAGCGAGCCCGATACCCGCGAGACCGCCGAGAATGTCCGCAATTCCCCGATTGGATCCGAGTCCCAAAAGCATGGGCTACGTCGATAAGTTTCGAGTGCGTTCGCAAGAGCAGGATTCTGTGCCTTCTCGCGCGCGCCTTTGTATTCGGATAAGAACTTCGTCTTGTAGTCCGCCAGCTGATGCTCATTCAAGGTGAGTGGACCGTCTCGTTCGAGACAAATGAGCTTCGATATGAGCACCTGAGCAGCATTGGCGCGTTGTTTCATATAATCTTGGACGAGGATCCTTCATTTCGGTAGCGGTGAGCGGTTGAGCAGAGAACAGCTAGGAAGAGAACTTCATGACGCGCTGCTCGAGGCCCACTTGACCAAACGAAGAGAAGTGGAGAGTGATGAGCGCCTTGACGTGCTGCCCGAGCGTGTTGTGCACGAAGCGGCAGAGAACCATTGCGGGAGTTGCCCACTTGCTGGTGAATTCTACGATGAACGATTCTTGAACAACGAATGGATAATGGCCGGGAAGTTCACGAGTGCGCGCGCTGTCGAATCGAAATCTCAGATCACTATATCGAACAGGACAAATGCAAACGCTTACGCAAGCGCACGTTCGAGGACTCGGTCTATGCAGATCGGGGCACTGGGGGGGCTTCGAGTCGTCGCCGTCGGATAGGTAACCATCCTCGTTCACCAAAAACCTGAACTCTGGATCCGCGAACGCGGTCGAGGTCAGCGAGGCGCTCGAACGGTTGAAAATCGGGGGCGGTGGCGTGAATAGCACGTCGGAACTGTTCCTGCGCCGGACGAATAGTTTGCGAGAGCCCGTCCACACGAGGGACGCCCTCGAGGATCTTGCGAAGCTCACCGACGAAACCATGGAGGAGCGAAGCAATTTCGCCGACAGGATCGCTAGAAGGGGACTTGCGCCAGACTAGCGCGCGTTTTCTGGATTGTGTTCTCCAGCTCGATTTGGATTTGCGGTAAGCTGAACATAACTTGAACAAAAATCGGGCGCAAGGGAACGAGGGAAAGGACGTACCGCTTGGAGATGAGATCCGAGAGGATGGACCTGAGGCGATCAATTAAATCGGACGTCCGCAAATACTTTTTTGATATAGAGGATCGAGGTCGGACCAGGGCGGAGTCGAGGAAAAGAAGTCGTTCTCGCGCGCTCGCGCCTCTTCCCAGCTGATGCCTTGTCTGATATCCTGAGGTCGGCTGTTTGACGCAGTACCAGTTATTTTCGAGTGATTCCTGTTCGTTGCGGATGAGCGGGAGCCAGTTCTCTTCGTCTCCGCGAGGAATCCTAACAATCTTCAGAAAGATTCGATCCAAGAAAACAATAAATCACCTGTCGGGTTTCGTGAGGACGCCTGTAATACGCGTCGTGAGCATCATGCCAGCCGTATCGGGAAGAGATAGACTCACCGATGGTGCGCTTACCTCCGGGTCGTACTTCTTGGTCAGACGATGCGCGCCCTGGTTCTCGAAATCCGCTGCAAATAATCAACAAACTCAGACCGAAAGGAAAGGGAATAAAAACATACTTTCGCATGCGACAGTGAGCAGAATCACGCAGCTCGGCTTGGATATGTACGCCGTGATCAGATTCTCGACCATCGCGATGTCGCGTTCGTTCCCGCCGCGACCGACGCTAGCGATCAACCCTTCAAGGCCAAACGATAATCAACTTGAATGAAAAGACAACTGGGATGGCGCTCGGAACGGCTTACCGGGAAAATCCATGAACGAAAGATCCGCGACCTCGGGCCCGCCGATTTGGATGGAAATATAATTAGTCGAAAACGAAACCTCCGTTGAGTCGTCCAAGAAGCGGCGGCTTGCTGGGGTTGAGGATCGCACGCTGCGCCCTGCGGATGCGATCTTCCACCAACGACTTGCCAGTAATCGTGTCGCCAAAGGGCTCGTTGCGCGCTTGGCCAAGAGGCTGCCCTTTCTTGTCGGTGATAAAGCGCAGCTCCACGGTGCAGCTCCAAGGCGCGTCGGAGCGTGAAAGGCGGCATTTGGTGGGGCAGCTGATAGGATCGAATGAGTTCTGTATGTACGACAAAGTGGGGAGAATACAGCATGCGTACCGAGTGCAGGTTCCAGCGGCGAGAGGCAGCGTGATACCGGAAATTGATTCGATGAGGGACGACTTTCCGGCGCTCTAGATACCAATTACAGCGATCTGAGGGAGGTCGATATCGATTTTTACGCTGCACGGGAAATCCGCATGTCGGGTTTGTCGAGATTGGGTGCAACGAGACGTACCCAGTGCTATGCAATCGGTTGACCAACATGCGGCGGCGGCCTTGGGACAGCAGTGGGTCGGAGAGACCGACGACATGGTCGTCAGACGACGAATCCGGGTGATGAGGGGGGCGGGTGCGGAGAGAGCTAGAGAAATCTTTGCAGGGGAAGAGTACATTTGCCTCGATGCGCCGGCGCCAAACGAAGGCGGCTGTGGTTGAATCGTGGACGAGATACAAGGTTAAATGTGGAGTTAGCATAGGCGCCCAGGGGAATAGCAAGAAGTTTGACGCCCGGGTGTTACGTAGCATTGTCCACGAGAAAGGCCACGTTTGAGCGGAGGGCGGTAAAGCGATTTCTCCACGGATGGTATGAATAAACTAGGATCCACCCGACTGGGAATTTCTTCTTTGTAAGTGGGACAGCCCGTGAATTCTATTGCTGCAAACGGCGGGAAAAAAGCCGGAGGAAGAAGGAGGGAATGCCAGCGTAACTGCAATGACGGTGAGAGACCATTCGGAGAACACTCCCGCGAATGCGGGATTTACGCTGCTTGAATCGCCAGTTCTCGGGTGCAAGCCTAGAGTTTACAATCGGGCAACGAAGCACCGGCGCCTAAAGTGTGAGGCCGGGATTTACGTCACCGGAAGGCCACGGAGGGAGTGAATGGGTGCTATAATCCAGGCGCTCGAGAATCGTCCAGCGGAATTTACGCTGTGAAAACGAGGGTTAGGGCGATTCAGGAACAGAGCCCTCGACTTGGAGGAAAAATTTAGAACGCAGACGTTTCACCGTGTCCGAACAGAGGGTAATCCGCGGGCGATGTCGCAGACACGCTGCTCTCAAGATAATTGGACGTACACCGAGGAAAAAACACCCTTAAATTGCATCGAGTAAATAGTATTCTGAATCCATGCTAGACTTCGCAAGAACTTGATCAATCTGGTTAGTCGTTGATCCATAGAAGGTTACTCACGGAAGTATATATTACAACCACCCGATATTTGTCTCCCAATGTTTCCAAGCTCATAGAAATCAATGCTCAGTCCCTGGGCCCGTCGGAAACGGGATGACGGTGCTCGAACTTTGACTATGTGCGTGCTTGTCAGAAAGTGATTGAATGAGAACTGAGCGGGAGACACATACGTCCAAGTCATTGTCGTGGTGCGCGTGACGATGTACGGCGGGACGTCGGTAATTGTCTTGTACTCGCGCGTCACTGTGAAGACGGGCATGTCGAACGCGAATTGAGCGTCATATATATACATCTTGCCGGTAAGCAGGTACTGCTGTGAGGATTGGGATGGAAAGTGGGCATACAGGCATGGCTCCGGCGAAGGCGACCGCCGCAAGGACGAGAACTAGCTTGAGTGCCATGAGAGGATATGACAGAGGGCAACGAGAAGACTCGGCCATCAACGGACTGCGGAGTCATCATTGATCGGAGTGGATGTCCGAATGGGAAACATTCGGAAAGCTGATCTTCTGTCGGATGGAGGTGTTATGAAGCCTCCCGAGGTACCCGGACGTCGGGCTCTCTCATGAGATCCCAGGAATCCGTGCGCCGCCGCACGACTCCAGCGGGAGTGCCTGTCGCGAGTCTGATCCTCCACGCGAAAACTAGGAAAATGGAAGGTGAGTGGATGAAGGTCGGCGGTGTACAGAAAGAGACGCCCCATCTACCGTGCTGTCGTACTCGCAGTGGGGCCGCAGGCGACTCAAGTGACGACGCCCGTCAAGTATGCCGCGACGCAGACCGCGTATCCCCATATCAGCATCTCGCCATTCCACCAACCACTCGCCTGACCTCCGCTACCCTCTTCCTTCCCCCCTCGCGCGCTCGCACATACTAGCCTCAATACCCGCGGGCGCCCCGCAAGCGCTGTAACCAAGGTATGACAGCGGAGACGGCGACGGTGGGTGGAAGATGGCTTAGACACGACATGTGGCGCGCAGCGACGACGCCCGGGACACGCAGCGAGGCTGACCCCACCCCCACCGCGCGGCGGACGTCCAGAGTAGTGGCGTGCTAAATCACGACAGGTGGGCTGTGCAGAGGGAGCAGACGCGGCGAGTGAAAGCCGCGCCTTCTGCACCCATCCCGCCGAGTCTAGCACGAATGCTCACAAGAACGAGGGCGGGGATGGGGATGGGAAAGGGCGGTGGTGCGGTGCTGGTCTTGCTGTCGCGATGTGTGCGCCCCGGGAGAGGAAGTAGAGGCTGAAAGGGGGAGCAGGGGAAGCGGCTTCCGGAGCTAGGGTGAATCTCTGTACGATCTGCACGCCGAGGGCAAGGGTGGAGTTTGAAGAGGAGCGGGGTCGCAGGCTCGCAGCCCATGGTCTTGCTCCAGAACCCAGAGATGACGAGCAAGACCAGCACGACTACAGAAATGACGAGCGTCGGCGAATGAACAGAGGGCGAGGGTATGGAGAGCACGGACCATCGTTTCCTAGGACATTCGAGCTCTCTCCCAAGCGGCGGAGAGGAGGCAGAGACGCCACAAGGGACAGGGTGGTGCGCGCGTTTTTGCACATGCACACGGCGAGTCTCTGGAAGACGGGGGCGGAGGAGACTATCCACGAAATCCGGACGATCCTGAGCCAAGAGTAGCACACGCGTGCACGGGGACCTTGAGGAAAGGACAAGGTGATCGAATGAGTGGGAAGCGGGGATAGGAAGCGCACGGACCTCCCTCCGCCCTTCCTCTTCCTCCTGCTCGGAGGGTTCTCTTGGCCATAGTACGCGCTTGCGGTACAGTTGCCCTCCGTCGCCCTCAAGCCCGTCCTCTATCCGCGGGCACGAGGTGGGCAGGACAACGCTGACGCCGGCGGGAGTGCAGCATCTAGGCTCACGTAGCGGACGTGCAATGAGAGCTGAGGAAAGCAGGAAAGCTCATCGAGTGCGTAGGGAGCGCAGGGAGATCACATACCCTACCTCCGCCTGCTCTTCCTTCTGTCGAAGCCTTCCCCTTCATCACGCCAGATCTGACCATCTTCCCCCGCGGGCGCGATACAACGTCGCCGGTGCAGTGCTCGAGAGACGATAATACACAGGTGCATGGGCGAGCGGACACTGCGCGCAATACTAGACTAAGGACGATGAGAGTCGCCAGGTGAAAGCAGACCACGAAGGAGCCACGGACCTTCGTGATCACTTCACTCATCCTCCCCCACTTCTCAAATCGGTGCCTTTCACGACCACTATTATCCCGCCTCCTGGACCCATGCTCTAGCCAGGCACGCATTACATACGTATCCGCGCCGAGCACCGGACGCACGCGCTTCATTGGGACTCAAAGAGGCTTCGTGCGATGTAGTAGACGGCACCGCGTCTTCCCGGACCACAGATGGATCGGCGGTTCACTCTGACGATTCCGCACGAGAGAAAAGTCTCCAGAGACTCATGAAGCCCTGCAATACGACCTAGAATATCCATAAAATGAGGACCGAAGTGAGACCAGGAGCCCTCATTTGAAAACCGGACACAGTGAGCTAAGTCACCAGTCAGAGGACGAATGTAGGTCCTTAATCCACAAGGTAACGCTCTGGGAATCTCTTGGGCAAAGAAAAGCATTCCAATGACTTGACACACTTGTCTGGTGAATTCCAGAGGCAAAGAGGAGTGAAGAAAAGGTAAGAGGCTGCCCGGCCCGACATCAAAGTTGGAGTTGATCGGGATTTAAACTCCGCTCGCTTGCTCGCTCGTCTCCTCTTGCCATAACCAAAAAATCGTCGTTGACCGCGGTCAAGAAACCTCCTGCCACTGCTTGATTCTGATTAGGTCTCATTTTGGCCGGACAGCTAACGCACACTTCTTCCTCTCATGCTGCCAGTGCGGATTCCTGAAGTTCTCCAAGTCTGTGTGGCATTCTTCGTCTTCAAACTTCACGCTCAAAGCGGTTTGTTGACGAATGGCCGCCTCTCACTGAGGCATAAAATTTCTTTCCTCCCTCCTCGCTTGTTTTTCCTTTGTTGCTGAAAGTTTTTTTGGTGTTGGTTTCAATTGAGGGCCGATTCGAGGCGCGCTAACACTCTGACTTGTGGATCCGTAGTGTTGTATCTCAAGGATCGAACTGATTCATTACCTCCTGGGGGAATAGTACTCTCGTTTTGCCTCTGGTCGTAGACGGCGAATGGTCGTCTCCGCGGGGCATGAAATTTCCTTCTCCCCCCTCAATCGCCTTCTGTCGCTGAATGCTTTCGTCGTCTTGGCCTCCGTGGACGCATTCGCATTTGTGGATTCTCTGGTTGACTAGTGTTCTCTCTCGCGTATCGAATCATTTGAATGTATGTTTTCTTTTCTCTTGTCCCTGTCTTTGGGTGTTTGTCTTTTTGGCCGTGCTCAGAAGTACGAGATGAGGAAGGATTAATATTGAGGTCAGTCCCCCACATTGATTATAACACACAATACGCGAACATTAAAGCCAAATCATACATTCGGGAATGGAAGTGCAACCGGGCGGGGATCAACGCCAATGATAACCGCCAACACCACAAATAACACAAACCCTATACCTCCCAAGACCGCAAAGGAAGTCGCCCACACCGCCAATGGCTTACTATACTATAATACAGCACGAGGAACACTACCCCAGCGGTAAAGCTACACAGCCCGGCGAGAACGAGCCACGGCGCGGTCAAGCTCGCAGCGAATCCAAGACTGGTGCGAAAGGCGGTTTTGGCGAGTCAATTTGTGGCGCCACGGTGATTCGGTCGGCGTCATCCAGGTTTGACTCTCTCAACATATCCTCAGCGAGATCCGCTGATTTTTTAAGCTGCGAAGACAGCTCGTTCCATAGCTGAGGACTCTGAAGGAGGCGGAATACAATCATTTTCAGGAATCGAAGATGATGCGCGAGCGCTAGATTATCCCGCTGGAATTCCTTCGAAGATGGCGCTGTATCTTTCAGCACCTCACTGAGACTCGTGAGGGCTGATTCTCTTTGCTGTAACAGCGTATATGTGCGCTGAAGTTGAATGGCCCCGACTATCGCGATAGTACCGCTTAGTACGTCTATGAAAAGACCCCCTATTTTTCTTGGGCGCGATTCTGTCCGCAGAATCGTGGCTTTACGTTCCGGAGGGAGTAGGGTGGCTGTACATTTTTGAGTCGCGAGTTTTTCCTGCAGAGGCAACTGTATGAAAAAAAAAAAAGGGTTGAAAACATGTTAAAACGAAAACCGGTACATGGACCCATGTTCCAGGATGAGATAGCTAGGTTCGAGTGCCGGCACACAGAGAGAGTTAGAGCGAATCCGATATGACTGTCGTAAGTTATAGATTCACTGAAGAGCCGTATCTACAACAGCTTGGTATTTATACTGGGATCAAGTGGCAGTACAGATGTCAACGAAAAAGGAAGGAGTGTGGATCAAGTAAGGTTGAAAAAATAAGGGTACGAGACAAGGAAAATGGTGGAGGAGAGTGTGGTGAGTAGTAAAGGAAGTAAGCGAAAAGTAAAGAGTGGTTGCGTACTATGTGACGGTCAGTTCCGTTACACGACCCGGCGATCAAAATATAGTAAAGCCGCATCAGACAAGGAGTCACGTCACTCTCCCTATCTTTCATTTCTTCTGACAGCCTCCTCACATGGACCCCAAATTTCCGCCGGAGTTGGAGCAAAAAATCTTGGAGCTCACCTCGGCCCTCCATCCAAGATCCATGCCAAAACTCCTTCTAGTCGCCCAGCGTGTTAAGACATGGTCGGTATCCCCACCGTGGATGCATTTTTTCAAGGCTGAAATCCAGCCAGGATCCAGCCCCTACTTTATCGTGTGTTGTCCATTGCCGCCCGGGACCCGGGACTCGAACCTACGGGAGACAACGCAGTCTTCATCTTGAGGCATCCATTCACCGATATCGAGAGACTGCTTGCATTTGTATCAAAACCCGAGTCGTCATCCCTGCGCGAAAACGTCTGTCATGTCCGGTTCCCCAGCTCCTGTTTTCCACGGCACATCACCCAGCTCCTGTCAGCTTGCCCCGCCGCGGTCGATGTCGTGCTCCCAATGCATACGCTACCGGGAAGCATCTTGACGTTGCTGCAACCACTGCCGCTCCAGCGTCTGGTCGTATATTGGAGAATGCTTTTCCCCATCGAAGCTCAGCGACAGATGCTCAGCTCCTGTGCAAATTTCACTCATCTAACCCATCTCGAGATCCGCGACTGGCGCGAGCACGATGAAACCTTGACTGGATGGCAGGGCCTTGCGCTCATTCCAAGACTAACACATCTCTGCTTCCACGAACTCGACTCCATGATTTCCGTCATCATGCTGTGCCTGCAGCACTGCAAATTCCTCGAAGTGCTCGTTATGGCATGCAGCACTCCGTCGCACATTGAGATGACGCAGAAGCGCCTAGAGAGCTCACTCCCCGGCGATCCGCTATTCTTGGTTCTTCCATCTCGGCCCCCAGTTACCTCTGATCCGCGTTTTCTCGTCCTTCTCGTCCGCGATTATTACCATGACGTGGGATGGGAGGCATGTGCACGGGGCGGCGGCGAGGATTTCTGGGCAGCGGCAGACAGACACGTGAGGAAACGGCGCTCGGGTGCAACGAATGGTGTGTGCGTTTTTCTAATACCGGAAATATACTCAACCCGTGGTGGTGTTTTGGTTTTTCTCCAGACTACGTTGCCGGCCTTGAAAATTACAACTGAAAGATGGCTCTGACATTTCGAGTGACATGCTGCGATGGGACCCAACACTATTGTCGTAAGTGGTCTGGAAGCTTCTCAATCACCTCCAACAAAGTTATGCTACAGTAGCGTACCTACGTTTTACTCTGATGTAAGGTAGTGAATAGGGTGCACCCACTGCTAATGTTCGGACACGACATAATATTACGTACTTTTGTTTCTTTGATATTTCTGCACTCACACTGGTCAAAATTTGACCATAAAGCCTCCGAATCATTACGCCACTCTGACCTTATTCGAGCCACCCCATTTGTCCGGAATCTGACCTTTAGAGATCTCGATGATTTTGGGTCACCCACTAAGTGAAAAAATTAGGGCCTTCATAGCTGTGAGTTTGGCTACACGCGCTGATTTGAATTTTTGTCTTGTAGTTCATCGTTGGGTGAGCCGAGTCACCGTGGGTGCTCATAAATGACCCAGAGAAGTTGAGCAGTCTGAGAAATACCTGTCAGTGAAATTCTGCGGCAGGTTCATCAAATTAGATCCACTACAGAGTTCTCCACGGCCAGTATCCTAGCATGGTCCTCCGACTTGGAACTACTTGAGGCTGATTGACAATTTGCGTAGCCGGCGCTCATCTACGGGATCTACACAGAGATTCCGAGCACAGCCACCATTTAGCTAACCAAATGGTGGAAGAATAAGGTTAGACTCTGATTGTGAATCCGGACGAAATAGATTCTGGACTTCAACAGCAATTGGTAAAGACGCTTTTCGTTTGGGTCAACTGAGGCCAAGTTTGGGATGCGAGAAAATTCTGGTTCCATCAAAGGGGAGAGGTTAGCAACGCAACGATATATTATTTGATACCGAATGCATGGGAAATATAGTGTCCCCGATTCAGGGATCGTCCTTCGGATTCGAATTCGTGGGTGAAAAATATTTACAAGTCCAGTAGGTGTAACTATGGCTTTCACGCATTTGTGCCGCGCGGTTCCTCTACCAGGCACCGCATTGCGACTATCCCTTGATCGAGGATGACCCTGCCGTCGCACTCGGTCCAACCGAGGTGTATGAGGCACCTGACTCATATTCGCTTACGGACTCGGGGGAATGGTTTCCTCTGTCATGTAATTGAGGCATTAGTGCGTATATATGTTGTTGTTCGAACATACCTTGGGGCTCCTTTTGCTGCTCGGGCTGTAAAGTACTGTACTATTTAATTCGATTCGTCGGTCACGCGTCACGGGCCCCCAAATCGACGAATAATTTCGCGCCTGTCACAGGTCACCGAGGCTGAGCGCGAACTTGTCAAAAAAAAAAGCCATAAAATCGCGAAAAAAACGCGTCCAAAATCAAAAAAATTCTTCGCTGACACGCCCTATTGGAATGGCCACGGCGCTCACACAGCTGCGATTTATTTCGCGTCATTCTGATCCGCTCGCTTGCACTACGTCATAGAAACTTGCTGAGCGCGCGCCATTTCATTTATCTCGCCTCAGAATCAAGGCAGCTGAGCTTAGAATGGAATTCTGGATGTCCTGGAGCAAAGCGCGAATTTTTTTTTGTGTCACAGTCCCCAGGGGGAATCGATGAATATGAAAGTTCGTTGCTCACTGTCACGGGTCACAGGGCGCCGAATTGAATTAAATAGTACAGTAGGGATTGACGTCTGCATCCATGTCTTCCATATCATCCATCGGAGGCATCACTGCACCGGTGGTGGCCAGCGTAAAAAGCACCCATGTCGCTTTGTAACACGAAATTCGGCGACGCCTTGAGACGACGGGGGTGAGAAGCCTGTTTTCGGCAGTATACAGAAGATCATTTAGTAGCTGGGCATCGGGATCCGTAATCAACCGATGGATGTAGTTGTCGTAACGGCTACGGCGTAGATGATAGGCTGGAACGAGTGCGTCTAGATCCTTCTGCTGGGGTGCCCAGAGAACGTCTGGAATGGCTTCTATAAACACCTCTAATTCATTGTCATTTTGCAGAGATTTGACTGTCCAGATTAAGGCTTGTTGGTCCCGTTAGATTTCGTGGTTGCCTCGCGAAACACCCCCTCTACCATAGTTTCATTTCCCCCTTCCGCCGGTTGCGGCCCCGACGATGTCGAATACAATTGATGCATGATACAGAGTTGAAACCCGGGTGCGAAAAAGACCCGGATGCGAAAATTCTATAATTATGAGCCCAGTTTTGGTCGTGTTTACCCAGTATCTTTCTATAGGATTCTTATAGAGACTATCAACAAACCTACGTATTCAAAAATGCCCACTCAGGTCGTCGGCTAGCAGAAAGAATTGAATCCCTGCCAAGATGGAAACTTGTGGCTGTGCTACAAGTAGCGAACGGAGAATATATTACAATATATATTCGTATTCAACCAACTGGATATGAGCATGATACACTGAAAATACGATACAAGCCCTCAGAGCAGAATATGATACAGATATGAATACAATATGGAATTTTCGTATTCATATCATATTATAGCCAGCACATCCGCGAGCACCCTGCCCAAGACCCGCAGGTGGATGTTGTAAGGCCGGGGACGACGTTCAAGTGGCGCAGCGCCTCGCGCACGCATGTAGCGGCTTCGGAGCGGTGTGGTATATTGCCCTGAGAGTGATTTACAGGCTCGTTAACGTGGGACGCCAGAAGAGAGGCAACGTACCCAAGCCTTCTTCAGCAGATCGGGTACGAGGTCCGTTTCACCCGCGTGGTGAATGGAGGCGATGGGAATTTTAAACTCGTTCGAGAGCTTGTGAAGTTTTGAGTTCAATTCGCGAAATTCGAGAAGGCGAACGACAAAGAAAATGAGAAGAGCGGGTAAGAAGAAAATAAATTTGAGTCGTATTTCTGAGACGTACCCGGACAAGTTGGTCCAGATCTACCGCCTACGCAGGTCACCAAGATTAATTCGGTGTCATCAGGCGTGAAGTGGAAACGAACCTCGCAACAATGGACCGATAGCTAGGACAAGATATCAGCAATGGAGAAAATAACAGGATTGAAACGGATCGCGCACCTTAACTTGTGCCCGGAGAGAGATTCCCACTGCAAAATTTCCGGAAACGCCGCCCTTCCATCCCAGAGCCCAGCCTCAGCGCGCACGCAGAACGCGTCTTGTGCGTCACGAATCTTGCGCGCCTCGTCGTATGCAGTGCGGAAGGCCCAGGCGCTGTTGATGCGCGTTTGGGAGTAGGTGTCGGAAGGGTTCTCTCCGCAAGCGTGTCTGTGGAGGATTGGTATCAGACTTAGACTATAGTATCATGGGAGTGAAGGAGATCATATTTGACAGAGGTGTGATCAATTAACGTACTTCATATGCCGCCACTTGGGGCGGCCTTCAGAGCCATTGAGGCCGAGCGTGAGCGGGGGCTCCAAAAGCATCGCTGAGGCGGAACGCTCCACAGTGGGCCGCAGCTTGATCAGGAATGCCTGGCCACCTGTATATTAGCTTGATAGATTTGGAGAAATGTAAGCAACGCACCGATATTATTTGCGCTTCCAGGCAAAATCTGGCGTGATTCCACCGGCGATGGCCAGTCTATACGCGTCGTCGTGGGTATTCAATCCGCCAAGAGAAGACTGCGTAGCCAAGGCAGAATTGGCGCCTTGATGGAGTTCCCGTCCGATGCGCCGGCATAGGGATAAGCCATACCAGTGTTGAATGGCAGAAGGCCTACCTTGCAATGACGGTGCAGAATACATGCCCAGATGCGAGCGTGCGTCGACGATGCCGGGAGAAATCCGTTTTCCTTCAGCGCCGATGACGTGGGCGGGGGGACAGCGCGCGTGGAATGTAGCCAACGCCGAGGATGACGCCCTTGTCAAGCAGCACGTCTCCGAACACGATTTCAGTCCCGTTACGAGCGCCCGTCAAGATCTTCGCGTTGAGAATGAGGACAGGCGATGTGCCCTCGACGAAACGATCCCACCCATGCGCAGTGCGCGACGCGATAAAGTCGGGAGCGGGCTCAAGAGATGCGCAGATGGTTAAAACATTGGGCAGGGATTGCGAGAGTTGATCGAGCGATGTACTGTAAAGGTGTTTGCGCTTGGAATCCCACATGGTGGTGAGACTCGGAAAGATCGCAGAGCAATCACAGAGGCCGAATCCGCCGCGCGGATCATCGGTCCGGGCATCCTGCAGCTGTGTCAAATTCAAGTCTCAAGACAAATTCTGTGTGAAATAATGGTAAAACTCCGGGGAAAATAGCTTATAATGATTTCAAGACCTCTCCTGGTGGGCGTACGCCATCCCTTGGTCTTATTTTTGCTTCGCTCCACGACTGCTTCATGGTACGGTTTTGATTGGCCAGGCCAATCAAATCCGACCTTACAAGTGGTGCTGCAGTAATTATTTTTTCTTTTGCCGTTTACCGTGGTCAGAATATATTGGCAGATACAATCGCGCTGGATCATTATGCATCCATGGAGCCAAGCGGAAAGGTTTGGGCACGCACGAAGAATACATTGGCGAGGCCTGCCCACAGGGCAGCACGACCAGCGGATGTCAGCGGTGAAGAGAAGGACGGGAGTAGAAGGCACCGTCGGCGCCATCCTTTCCCCTTCACTTCAATTTGAGATCGTACGATGCGATCCGAGAACTAGGACTTTGGACATTAGTTATCAATGAGCAAGTCGAATGGAGGGCACTGGAAGAAAGGCCAGGGACGACAACGGGTGAGGAGGTACGCACCTTGAGTTAAGGACCATGTGGCATTCTTCAAGTGCGAGGCTGCTCTCGACATCTCGACACCGCATGGACTAATCTTGATACTAGACCATTTTTTGGGACACGCCAATACGAATATGTAGATTCGCCCAGCACAAAGCGCGATACGGTGGGCACGTTGCCCACTCACATCATTATTGTTATTACTTCCCCTCCGGAAACAACGGTGTTTATCTGCATACCCCCAAAAAATGAGCAGTACACTATAAGTGCGAGGACGGGGAATTGAAGGCGCACCTAGACTGTTGATAAGGTGTGGTTTTGAACACACCTAAATTCTTTGATTTTACAAAGTTACATTAGAGCAATCTAATTGAAGTAAGACACAGAGGGTACTAGTCTTGTCCCGAGACTGAGTATTAAACCTATGAAGTATTGAAAACTAGCTCTAAACAATATTGAATGAAGGGATTCTATCAGTACTCTTAACAGAGTGACTTGTATTATTCTAGAGTTTAATCAGCTAGCTATAGGACTCACCTGACAAGCTGCAGGGAACCCGTGTAGCAAGTTTGGTGTCAATATGGATGCCAGGTAACCAAGGGAGTTATTGAAGGAATCAGTTAAACTGCCGTTGAAGTCTATTGAACCAAAGGTTGAACTATGTATGCACACTGGAACTGGAAAGCCCAGCCCTGAAGTGGTCATGTGCCCCAGCGCGTCTTGAAGGAGGGAACAAACAAGGAACAACACACCTGTAAATGGATGATTAAGAGGGCTAATGGCACGATGTGCACTTAGTCTTCACGTAGGGAAATGACAATACAGCCTGTAGGATGGTTTGTAAGGTTGATTGGTCTATTGTTGAGTACATACCACTTAATAATGGGCTTGGTAGGGAGGATTGGCTTAGAAATAGTGCTTTAAAGCTGCTCGGATGGTTAAATCCCAAGATCTGAGCAGACTGGATGCTCTGTTCTCTAAAGCTGGGCAGTAGGGATGTTCTATTCTATTTATCTGGGCACTTACAAATGTGCATTCTCTCTCCGCTAAATTATTATATTGTTTGTAACCCGCAGTAGCCAGTAACACTATAAAGCTCCACCAAATGTACTAGATAGAGAGTGAATTATCACCCCTCTTGTTGGCACAAAGCTCTTTTTGAGTCTTTAGCCTCACCAGCTATTTAGTTCAGCAAGACTTATCAGTCTTGTGGGTTCTATTACATTGCCACTACAACTTGGGGTTGTTTAAATTGACTACGGTTATTCCAACGGTTTGACAACCATGAAGTCAATTACAACCACTTGTTCTTAAAGTTGAAGGGTTTCTAAATCCTACTTCCCCGAACACACACACGCGTGCATTATTGAGTAGTAGTCAGTGTTTTATTTGGTGTTAAATTGAGCAGACGTTGTCTTGCTCTTTTTGATATTGGATTTCACTGTTGCACACAAGTGCACCGTTTCACTGTATGTTATCTTCTCGCGACATCTGTGAAGCGAATGAATGAGAAACACAACATGCGAAAGATCGGAAAGTAAAGACGTACCGATCTCGAGAGCAATGGACTCTGAAAATACGCAATACGGTGCGGAAGGAAACCAAGATACCGTGGGATTGACTTTGTCTGCGAACTGGGCACGCAGATATCAAGAGGTGAATGGGAATGAATGGAAGTGGAAGAAATCACGTACTGTCGGCGCCACATCTGCAGGCTCTTCGCCTTGATCCTCACGTTGTCCTGCACAACTCGCACGCTCCGGCGACAAATTGAGGCTCGGCGAATTGCACACGTGGAATCGTGTGTGGTCCCCACAAACGTCTCGGGGATTGAACTGTGGACACTGCCCGGTGGTGGAAATGGTGGCGCTGAGCTGTATGCGGAGTATTGTTCAACGTCCGCGGCTCGTCCAAGATCTAGGTTATTCCGGGCCCCCACGTACCTTCATTGCACACATGACGTAGGTGCCAATTTTCATTGAAAAATTCATCCCCTAAACCACATATCATTTGGTCAACTTCCTATTCCCTACTCCCTCCCCAAAAATCACGTCCTGAGATTACCCCATTCCAATACAATGAGACCCCCTAAAACGCGTAGGTCGACGGTTTTAACGAAAAGCTCTACCAAACCGCCCGTGATTGTACTTGAAAAATCATTGTTTGCCCGTCGGCTGCGGGTTTGGCTGAGGTCCAAGGTCCATTGGGGGCATAAAAACACACTCCCTCCCTAATCCCCAGTTCAAGCCCCCCATTATTGACTTCTATACGAATTAATTCCCTCCCTGCTACAAATACCACCAATTTCGCACTCCTCCTGCTTTGGTGTCTTCAAAACACAAAACTTGCGCTCAGTTCATTTTCTATGTGCAAACACCCTTGCAGACGGTCATTTCCAGCCCACAACCCCAATATTTCATCCAGAATTGCACGGGGAGGATTAAATCAGTCGGCTGGTCAAGAACCTAACGCCCGCCCTACCTACCGCCATTCCGGGCGGCCTAACAGCGCGCCTACATCACGCTTCATCGATGACGTCACTGTATTTCCGAACATCTCCGAGATCCCCGCGCCTACTTCTCAAAACACATACCCGTACACATACCACCTACATTCCCCTACGTTGTCCTCACACACGTCACTGTCTCTCTCACATACACCTACCTCCGGAACATCCCGCCACCTACTCACCTACCTCGCCCAAGACTGGAACAGAAGACAACAAGACCTACCTCACTGGCGTCAACTACGTCACCTACGTTAGCGTCTCCTCCAATTGCGCCAACGCCGCCCCCACCTACGCTACCCTATGCAACCTACGCCCTAATCTGCGGCCCGACATTGTTCCCTCTGCCGCCGGCGCTTCACCTGCCTTCCCTATCTATCTTCCGGTCGACGATTTTCTGATTTTGATGGTGGTGGGAATGGAAGGCGACCCAAAAGATCCGACAGGTGACAGCGGTCCGTGCGTGGCAACCAAAAAATTCGGGAACGATGCCAGCGGTGCCAAAGGAAGTGCACACCCTTCTCGTACGGAACCCTTGGAATTACGAGCCTGCAGGCGCCCGGGAAGTTCTACTTGAAGGGAGAGCCAAGAGGTATTGGCCTCGACGTCGGGCACGAATCTACGAGAAAGTCCCCAGCTTGAGCACTACTACCGGTACTCCCCATCGAGATGGCACCCCCAGGTGACGCATGGGTTTTCAGGGCAGGAGCGGGGCGCGGGACCATAGCCGCAGGCGCAGCAAATGGTACAGGATCACGGATTCCCCTTTTTTTTTGGCTCCGCTGCCGGTCCTAACCATCACGACAGCTCGTTCGTCAAGTGCTCACGGGCAGCATAGGGATTTCCAGGGCAGGAGCGAGGATGCAGAGGGGGTAGGCCAGATTCGAGAAATTCGACATGACGGTGGCGGAGAATGCTTAATTCGCCGAGACAGAACCCATATCACCTTGATATCACCTTTGCATCTGGCCAACTATTTCTTCTGCCACCGTTGTGAAATTAAATGGCTACCGTCAACTACCATTACAGCCACAGCCGAGTTGATGCCAATTTCGGTAAATTGGAGTGAGCATGAGTCTTAGCAAGAGCAGGGTTAGTCTCCATGATCAGGCCATATATCAAGAATTCATTCCTTTTAAGAATTTGGAGAGGGCAAAAATAACCTGATATATGAGCGGGGTGAGAGTATGGCCGTTGCAGTGCTGACGGCATGGCATTGGCAGCACGGTGGCGTACGACACGTAGACGGTCGGAAACGAATGCTCCCGGGTCCCACCCAAACCGCGCACCATCCTCGCTTGACTTCTACTGCCAGCTCATCGACGAAGGTGCATCTCATGGCGGATTCCCCTACTTATCCACTCAGCGCTCCCAATGTCGGTATAACGGCCGTGGATCCCATGGCCACCGATTGCCAAAAGTCAGAGATCTCGCTTGTCTGTTGGCTATATTAACAAGGTTTTCGCAGCCTCGGTGAGTCCATAAACAAATTGCTCAGCCACAACAGCGAGCACGCCGACAGGTAGAGTTTTCTCCCATGGGTTGACCAGTAGGCTGAGTATCTTTCAAGACTCGTCGGGGCAATAAACAAGCAATCCACCAGGTATATTTTGCCCTACATGCGGTCTTCCGTGCTTACCTTATCTCCGAAGTCTGGAAAACGCGTTCGAAAGGTCACGATTACGATTTAAATATTTCACTCGCTCGCCTCACTGATGCCCTTGCAGTCTGACCAAAGCAGTCGAAACACTCAAACGACAGCCACAGTCCAGCGACAAGAGGACAACTTTCTGGACTGCATACAAGACTCTCGCCGACGAATTTGACAGAATTCCAGCGCAAATATGGGAACGACTTGGATACGTCCCTAATCTTCGTACGTGTTTGTATGTTTGGCGCCTACATTGTGTATTTATCTTTTGCTCCAGGCCGGTCTTTTCTCCGCCGTTAGCTCCGCATTTATAATTCAAATTCAGCCGGAGCTGCAGACGGATCCCAACACGACGACTCAGGCCCTGCTCGGCCTTTTGGTCGAGAATATTACAGGTGTCGCCCCTCCGCCCGCTCTTCTGGCCCAACCAACGGGGCCTGCCACGATCATCATCATTGCGCAGTGTCTTCTATACTTCAGCCTCTTCTCCACACTACTTGCTGCACTCCTTGCCGTTCTTGGAAAGCAGTGGCTCTTACACTACGATTCAGTTGGTGAAAGAGGAACAATCGAAGAGCGCGGGCTTGAACGTCAACGCAAATCCGATGGCTTGCGCCGCTGGAAACTTGACCTTGTCATGCAGATGTTCCCACTTCTACTCCAGTTTGCGCTGTTACTGTTCGCTACGGCATTGGCGATCTATCTATGGACGATAAACCGAGCCATCGCAGGCATTGTACTCGGGCTGACAATGCTGAGCTCTATTTTCTACACCGTTATGGTTCTTTCAGCCGTGGCGCGGGAAGATTCTCCTTTTCAGACCTCGCTCTCTTTCGTTCTGAAAATTCTTTTGAAGATCCCCCTTCCTGAATCTCTTCGTCGCATCGGCATGGGAACTCGGAAAGTGATGGATGCTGCCATTGGCCATCTCGGATCTTTGCGTTCACAGATTTCATCGGCATTTGCTGGGCTTATGAAGGCAATCGAGCCGCTCTTGCCCCTCTTCCACGGTGTAGAGGCTGGCAACCCTGCTCCCCCAGAAGACGCTCCCCTTTTCGATCTCCCATCACCACCATGCAAGGAGATTGCTGCCGTTGTATGGGTCCTGGAGACATCCACCGATCCCGTTATGGTGCAGAATGCCGCTGCGATGGTCCCCGAATTGCAGTGGTGGCCCGTGAACTTCGACATTCGGCCTTCCCTGAAACGCCTGGCTGACACTTTTCAGTCGTGTTTTAATGGCGGGGTCATCCGCGAGGGTATGGGTGATCGGGCGACCGCCTGTATCAAAGCCTTTGGTGTCCTTGAGATGGTCACTGACCGACGTGAAGGTATATCTCCCTTGTGGACTTCCACCAGGATTAAGGAAACAGCGGATAATGACCTGAGGTCAATGATCATATTTATGCGCATCGATGACATGAGCAGGATCAGCATTGGAGATCTATCTCATCCACCCCAGATAACACAGTGGGCCCTGCGATTCCTCGCCACACAGCATCCCCATGAAGAACACTTACAAACTGTCCTTGACAACTTTGATCCAGATCCCGACCGTCTTGGAGATGACTCGCTGTTCGCCGACTTTTTGTTTTGTGTGAACTCATTCTTCTCCCCGACGATGGCTCGTGATCGGTCAGTTCTGGACAAGAGGTAAGAACAATATAATTTTCCACTCATCACAACTGAAGTTTGTCTCAGTGATCATATACTGTTACTCACAACACTCTTATTTGAGAACCTAGTCAAACATTATAATCTTGAAACAATCTGGCATCACTATATCCTATACGTCATTCCCACCAAGGTTGCCGCATTTGCAGGGACGCGGTTATTCTCCGGCTATTTTGGGAAGAATAATCGATGTCGGAATGCTGCATATCGTTTGTGCGCTATGCGCGGTCTTTCCACAACAACAATAACATCCGCGCTCCGGGTTGTGAGAGCGTGGAACTCAGATGCTTTTAACCCCGAATTTGAAACCGAGGATGTGGAATGGGTTTACAGCACCTTTGACACCCTTCACAATGCGCACGACCCGGCTTATGATCTCATCGCCGACTTGTTGCAAGTACTTTTTGTTTCCCGTTCCATTAGCGGCAAGCCAAATGCTACCTCGCTTCGTCTGATCCTGTCATCATTTCCGGTGCCCTCCGCCCAAAGCACAAGCCGCCATCCAACACGCGACTCGATCCAAGTCCTCGCTCTGCGCGTTTTCTGCCACGCAGATCACTGGTTCTCCGATGATGAATTGGGACCAATTCTAGCAGAGGAATCTGTATGGCGCAGCCTTGCGCGAAGCGGTGACCCGCATTACACCATCCTGGGCGAGAAACTGTTGAACACACCCGGGTGGAAATCGATCATATCACAGGATCTACCTGGTTGGTTTGACCAAGACCATTTTAAGATGGAGAAAGAACAGGCCAAAAAATACCTGGCTGTTCTTTCCGGTGTATGGGGCGCAGATGAGGCCGAAGCTGACAAATTTGGGGATGAAAAGACGCGTGTGATGATGTTTACGGCCTTGGCAACAGCATGGGATCGAATTGATTTCTCAAATCTGCAGGTTCGCAGCAGACAGATCATAGAACTCCTGAAGTGCACAGTTTCAACAGCATTTTCAGTCCGAATACCCAGTTCAGAGGGCTTCTGGCCGGGGAGTAGAGATCCATCCCAGGAGTTCAAGGACACCATCATGGTTCGGCTTGGAGATGCCGTTGCCCGAGTGGGGGAAAGGGCGCAGCACGCCATTGGCCACAACCCCATGGAGCCGGAGGGTGGCGGTTTTCAAGGGGTCGCCGGGATCCTGTCCAGATTTGCGGTGACAATCAACGGTGAGCTGAGAAATCCGCAGCAACTTCTGGGAGAAAGCGTACCTGACAAGCAGGTGCATTGGATGGTTCTACGGGGCACATGGCAGGCCGAGGTCGCTGCTCTGCGCAAAGCGTTGGGGGGCGCATCATCCAGTAAGGTCGATGAGGGTTCATGCTCCGGCACGACGGGAGCGGAAGAGGGTTCAACATGATTTTTTCCCTAACTGTAAAATACGTATGTCTAGTAATGAAAACGTATTAGGTTGTTCAATCTCCAAAGTCGAAGGACGGGAGTAACACACTGCACAGGTATGAACGGCGCATCACAGAATTGATTGATGTCGCCTAACCAGGTAGTTGTATGAAATACTTGCACACCACCATGGACAAGCTATAATTGAACTGCAGTACTGTACCATTAAATTCAATTTGTCAGTCACGCGTCACGGGGGTGCTGGACGCGACGAATTTTGGAACCTTCTACGGAAACAGGTAACGGAGGCACTTGCTCAGGTGATTCTTATGTTATTCCATTGAGTCATTGTGCACTTACCACAAGTCCTGGAATATTTCCAGTGTCTGCAGTCAACAATACCCTAGAGTCTAGGGCCCCTACGTTTTGATTAATCTCCAGAGTTCAGGGACCCCTGAGATCCTACTAGTTTTGCCGCTCCGTTCTGACCCTCAGAATGGGTGGCTGTGCTGGTGGATAGCCACCGGTGGCTGGGGCCAGAACGGAGCGGCAACTTGCTACAGCGAATGAGTGAGGTCACGCTAGAATGTCTGGGTTACCAAGACAGGCCACATGGGCGGAGGTGGGTATTTTGCAAGGGCGAGGTGGGGTCAGCTGAGCGCCGGGAGCTTTCCGAGTCGGGAGGTGGGCGTAGATGTTGTCCGAGGAGGTCGCGGAAGTGTGGGTAGGTAGGTAGGTAGGTAGATATCATTACACGGCCGGTCCGAATCACGAACACTGGTTCCAGGGATTTTCCTGCTTACAAAGCAAGTGTAATTACACCATCGCCCCTGGACTCTTCCCTGCTAACATAGCCCTAGCTCACAGACTCCACATGTTCCCCCATGCCCCACCGCAGGAACATCAGGAAAGACCTCCTTTGGGAAAAAGGCCAGATTGGCCTGAAAAAAGGTCTAATTCGGCCAAATTAGTTCAGTTAGGAGCATTAGCTTTTTGCGACCTTTCAAATAATTTAGTGCCAAATTTTCCCAAATGACCTGGGTTTGCGGCATTTTGTCCTGGCTTTGGCTTTAGATTTCCTCTCGCTTGCTTGATAGTCCCACGGGATAAGCTCAAAAACATTGTATTTGCACACATATCTACGAACAAGTGTTGCTAACTACGCTAACAAATAGGGAAAATACAAAAATTTGATGCCAGTCCCACCTGTACTAGGAGAAAGAAACATTCCACAGGGAATGTCGTCACGGAGACTTGACGACCTGCAATAACGAGCAAGCATGTTAGCAGAAGATATTGTGCAGTGATAAAGTGGTAAACTCACAACATAATAGAGAGTTTGCGGTGGAGCCACCCGGCACCACCAGATGGCTCATCTGGCATGCGGTGCCGGGTGGCTACACACTATGCTCATTCAGATGCGTGCTCGTACATGCGCGCGCACCAGTGGAGTGCCAGAAACTAGTACTTCAACCCCTTCTTTGCTGCCAAACTCCAAGAGCAACCCCAGTATTGAGTCAGACAGCGAAGTGTGGACTCGAGAATGGCTGTCTGCATAGGTAGAGAAAGCAGTAGTATTCAGTAAGGTAGTAGGCACTCAATACACATCATAACGAGCAGGCAACCAAACAGCCACCAAATGGCGTAGCCACCCGGCACCGCATGCCAGATGAGCCATCTGGTGGTGCCAGGTGGCTCCACCGCAAACTCTCTATTGAGCTCAATAGTTTATTTGAATTTTTGCTGATTGCCACTTTGACTCTGGATGAGTGCCACCAATGCCACCCAAAGCCCCAAGTAAGTTGACGTGGCCGATAGGGAACTGAAGTCGCCATAGAACTTGAGTTGTGCCGCAACTCAAGTTTATCGAGAGAGCCTGAGTGATAGGAGCATCAATTTGCTTTCCTTTTCACCCTTGCCACTGCCGCGTCATCCCATGCATGTCAGAATGGATCCAGGTTCTGGTGAGTTAGTCAGCCAGTTGAGTGGCTTAGACTGGTTCAGCAGCTTAAGCGGTTCAAGCCATATATTTTACTGGTATCTAATGAATATGTATCCCATTCGATACCTGGCTTAAGCCGCTTAAGCGTGGCTTAAACTTTGGTACGTTACAAATGTGAACAGGATCTATGGATTAAGCCTATCAGTTTCCACGTCTACTGGGCAATACACAGGTAATCTATAGAACACTTCGAGGACATCATGCACAAATTTACCAACCAGTGTAATTGTGGAATGCTCGTAGATTAGGGCTTTCAGTAGCTCAATAGAACCAACCAAGTTCAACAATTTTGCTCTCCATTCTTGCACTGCTTGGAGAAAATTTCCCAGGAATACATTGCGAAGATTTAGAACCTCAAGACTGGCCCGGCATTCAAGCAGCGCATGTTCTGGACTTTCAACCTTAACTATGCAGAAACGGCAGAGGTGGTCATGACGGGGTACTGGTTGTAATTCATGATCCGTGTACCGCAGCTTTTCCAAGGCAAGTTGATGAGTTGACAGCATGATCAAAGATAAGCTTCGCGATGTTCTTGTGTCTTATCCATAAATGAATAGTGCCTTAGATAACGCGTTTTTTGTGTGGCAGGTTTGTCCTTCTGAGGCTCGAGATGGCTGTGTAGCAAGTAGAGTTTGACTGAAGAGTCGACTTCATGTTGCAGCCATTCTAGTGCCCGCAATTCAATTCCTTTCCGATATTCCTCAACGCTCTTTTCAGTCGCAGTCTTAAATCCAAGGGGGGCATGTTGTCATGATTTGGCATTTCACGAACCCTTTTCAATTTTTCATGGCTGGTTTATTCCAACGCCAACCAGGTTATTCTATAAACCCAACCCACATCCACCGGGTTATTCCACAAAATTCCACGCACCAAAAAGACACAAAGGCGTATTACTTCGGTAACACCAATCGGGTTATTGTGTTTCCAACCATTGGATAACACATAGGAATGGAAACCTCCTTACGCAAACATATAGGGACACACCCCTGGGTCCTGATCGATGACCCTGTACATTCAAACACACCTTATGTGTTATAATTTCGATTGATCAACTCCTAGATAGATACAGTATATAAACTCTGTAGAATCTCATGTACTGTAGATTCTACCTCGTCTAATATCAAGTCTACCTTGGCTGGGCTATGACACAGTGTTCTCTCACAACTACCCTGTCTTACCCTCTGCTCTATATTCTTTTCTCCTTGAGTCTGGGGTTACTATACCGCCTTTGGATCGTTTACAATTCCCCCCACCATCGATATAAGCGGACTACCTCCTCCTGACGACGAGGTTATTTGACGCTATCTCTTAGTGGGGTATCACATTACTTTCTAACCAGGTATTCAACCATTGTCCCAGCTGGGTTATTCTCTGTCACCCAATGTTGGGGCTTGTCTTGACACATAGCTTGGTGGCTGCAATGATAACATCTCCAGCCCACAACTATTTGCCTATAGCCACAAGTTCGGAACAATGAGTTGAATGACATCGGTAGGGTGGCACGCCTCTCGAAACCACGTGCATAGGTGGCGAATGGGCGCAACAAAGATGGTCAAAGCATGAAATTTTGATCCATTTCTAGGAATCAAAAAGGTAGTGTGCCCGCAGTAGTGCGAGTAAAAATCTGATTTATATATCGTCTAAAAGCCCCGAACGAGGGCTTTCAGACCGTATATGATCTACATACACCTCATTACAGCCGTTTTGTGAATAATATCCGGGTTTCGTAAATCGTTGATCCTCGATCTGTGCTCACTAGTGCTTACCTCTGTTCGCGAATCTGTTATCGGCTAGAGCGGCTCCACACTGCCGTACACTTTCCTACCATATAATCCCCTGGACATCCCCCCCATCCGTTGTGTAGGGTCAGAGGCCGCCATGCGGAAATCCCCTTATATTGCATATTTACTTTCACTTTACATTCACCTCTATTTACATTACATCATCTATTTGTATCGTAAACAGTGCCACATCACGCAATCTTACGATCGCACCACCATCCTCGCGACCAGTGCAGGGCAAGCGCCCAGAGGTAGCACTGGAGCACCTCGACCCCTCCTCTCGGAAAGTCGCCAGTGGGCTGTTTAGCCACCAGATCCCCCAAATTACACCTCACGACCTCGCCTTCTTTTCCTCTCAATTTCGCACTTTCATACTCTCTCATCTTCGCATTTCCATACTCCACGGCTTGGGACATCATTTAGCATTTTATTCCCGAC